>JASVEL010010894.1:0-63466 GCA_032618575.1 Nicotiana noctiflora
GCGGCCTGAATGAGAAGGTCTAGACGAGCGGCCTCTGCTCTGCTGGGAATGCCCTCTAGATGGAGCACCACTGAAACTGCCAGAACCATGAGGCCTCTTGGCCTCCCACTCCTCTCTCTCTCGGCGATGATCCGCCTCAATGGAACGTGCCATATCAACAACCTGCTCAAATGATGATGACAAAACTCTCTCTCGGTCATAAGAATGCGGATAGAGTAGTTGAGGCCATCAATGAACCTCTTGATCCTCTCCCTATCAGTAGGGATCATCCATGTGGCATGCCTAGCCAACTCTGTGAATCTAAGCTCATACTGAGTCACAGACAAGTCGCCCTGAACCAACCACTCGAACTGGCGACGTAACTCCTCGCGACGAGACTGAGGTACATATTTCTCTAGAAAGAGAGTAGAGAACTGCTGCCATGTGAGAGGTGCTGCTCCTACAGGCCTACGCCTCTCAAACTCTTCCCACCAATCAAATGCGGGACCGGTGAACTGAAAGGTAGTAAATGAAACCCCGCTGGACTCAAGAATACCAGCCGTCCGCAACATCCTCTGACACTTTTCCAAGAAACCTTGGGCATCCTCGCCCTTCACGCCACTGAAATGGGGGCTGAAGTCTACCAAATCTCTCAAGACGACGCTGCTCGTCGTCGGGCATAACCTGAACCATATGCTCTGGAGCTGGAGCTGGTGCAGCTGCAGGAATAACCGATGTAACCACCTGAGCGGGGACCGCCTCTAGCGTCTAAAGTCCCTGAACAACCGGGTCAGGTGTGCGAGCTGCAGGGGTCTGTCTGACCACCCCCTGACTGAGATGTCGCTACAGTAGCGGTAGCCGAAACTACCTGAGCCAAACCGGAACACACTGATAATATCTGAGCAAGAGTCTCCTGAAGACCAGGAATAGCAATAGATACAGTCTGGCCCTGAACTGGGGCTGCTGGAGCATCAACCACTGGGGGCTGCTCCTGAACTGGTACAACGGGCGGGTCAGCTGGCACTGCCTCCAGCCGCCCTACCTCTACCTCTAGCACGACCGCGCCCACGGCCTCTAACAGGTGGCAATGGAGGTCGTCCACCTCGTCCCGATGCTCGCGTTCTCACCATCTGCGGGAGAATAGAATATAGAAGTTCAGTTCTCAGAACAACAAGATCGCACGATAGAGTTCAAGAAAAGTGAAGTTTTCCTAAAGGTTCGCAGCCTCCCGAGGATAAGTACAGGCGTCCCCGTACAAGACTCTACTAACCGGCTCAAGACTCATGAGGCCTAGTAAACCTAGGCTCTGATACCAACTTGTCACGACCCCAAATCCGGTCGTGATGGCGCCCAGCACACTGCTAGGCCAGCCCGACCAATCAACAATAACCACAGAGCCACAAGCTCACTTTATCCAATTTAAGCATAACAATTGATAGATATATTTAAAACAGGGAACCAAGTCCCAACATGTGCCAACTCCCATAGACCGAAGGGTCAAGAGTCATGAGCCTCTACTGAACATGAGTGTATAAAGGTTTACAAGATACCAAGTGCGGAAAGAAAAGTCAATACAAAATCAAGAGACAGTAAGAAGGAATATCGGGTCTTGCGGACTCTGCAGCTACCTCGAATATCCACAAATGTCGCCTCGCACAGCTACTAGATCACTGCTGAGAGGTACCTGGATCTGCACACAAGGTGCAGGGAGTAAAATGAGTACTGCCAGACTCAGTGGTAATAAACAGGGGTAAGACAGCGCAGATAAGAAATCCGCAATAAAGCACTATGTAAAGTTGTAATCAAATACCCTGTCACAGAATCAATATCGACTGTACCTGTACCAACAAGTACCAGCAAAACAGTATAACAGCTAGCAGATGTAGCTAAATGCAATGCAATGCATGATATGACCGCTACGGCGCGTAGCTCGATCCAATTTGGGTACCCGTGCTCACTGTGGGGGTTCAGACTCCGGAGGGGCTCCTACAGCCCAAGCACAATATCACTGCGGCGTGCAGTCCGATCCAACATATATACCGCTGCGGCGCGCAGCCCAATCCACTACCAGTCAGCTAATATGCAAATACAGCCTCGCAGGCTCAAAAGTAGTTTTGAAAACCTTTTTATCATTTTTCAGCTGGAAAACAGTAATATCAAGTTCCAGAGATTGGAAATAGCATGATAACAGAAATAGCTACGGACTCTGGTAGTAACTAACATGTCAATATGATAAGACAATGATAACGATCCTCGCGGGATCCAATAACCGGCTCACGGCCCACAAGTATACTCAACCGCCCAAGAAGGGGGTTCCTCGGCTCAAGAGTGGCCAATATCACAATATACTCAACCGTCCAAGAAGGAGGTTCAACGGCTCGAGAATAGCCAATAATATAGTATCAACAGGTTGGACTAATCTATTGTCTCCAGTTCATGATCGACCCCGCACTCTCAAGAGTGTGTGTGTCTCGCCGCTATACAGCGTCACAAAGTGGTATACCGGGGTTTCGAACCCGCCGGTCATCACCCACATCTATTACTCACCTCAATACGGCGCGACGACTACTCCGCAATGCCCTTGCCACGAGAATCAAGCTCCGCACGCGTAGAATCCGATCAAATACAGTAGAAATACAACAAATTAGGCCAATGGGACGACACCCAATCAATACAACTCAATTTACATCAAAATTCCCAAAGTTGTCAAAACTCGACTTTCGGTACGCTTGTCGAAAAATTACAAAAGTCACATATTCGGAACCCTCATCTCGATACGAGTCTAAGCATATCAATTTTACCAAATTCGGACTCCATTTGCCCATTCAAAACCTTGATTTTCAAAAGTTCAAGCCTAGGGTTAAATCTTCCATGAATCACCCCAAATTCCTCCATTTTCATGATATAATTGCATAATATTATCAATACTAATCATAGTTTAAGTCCATAGTTGATTACCCGATGATTTCCCTTGAGTTTCTCTTCAAAATCGCCCAAATCGCCTCTAAAGCCGAGACCCAAATGTGTGAAATGTTTCTGAAATTTTCTAACTTCTGATACACTTAACTCACTGCGATTTTCGCTTCTGCGGGCCATTTTCCGCCCCTGCGGAACCGCTTCTGCGACCAACTGGTCGCTTCTGCGAACCCAGGCCTATTTGGCCAATCCCGCTCCTGCGATCCATGAACCGCCCCTGCGCGTCCGCTTCTGCGGAATTTCTTCTGCCCCTACGGTCCTTTCCGCCTCTACGATCAAGAGTCCGCTTCTGCGGACTCGCCTATGCGATCGACCTTCCGCTTCTGCGGACTTCCCATCTCGCCTATTGACCGCTTCTGCGGTCTCTTCTACGCTCCTGCGACGCCGCTTCAGCGGAGAAGATTTCCGCTTCTGCGAAGCCAAGCGCTCCTGCGCCCCCTCGTCCGCTCCTGCGGACTCGCTCCTGCGCCCCCATTTCCGCAGGAGCGAAAACAACAGAACCAGAGACAAAACCTGCAATTTTCCACATTTTCTCCCGTTTAACCATCCGAAAACACCCCGAGGCCCCCGGGACCCCATCCAAACACACCAACACCTCCTAATACCTTATTCAAACTTGCTCCAATCCTCAAAACACGTCTAACAACATCAAAACCCATAATTCGCATCGAACTCAAGCCTAAATTCCTTAAAACATTCCGATTTACACAATCAATCAAAAACTCGACTAAACAACGTCCGAATGACCTGAAATTTTGCAGGCACATCCAAATCACCTAACGGAGTTACTGCAACTGTCGGAATTCCCTTCCGACCCCCAGATCAAAATCTCACCTGTCGTTCGGATTTCGCCAAAATTCAATCTTAGCCAATTCAAGCCTATTTCTACACCGGACCTCCAAATTCAATTCCGATCGCTCCCCTACGTCACAAATCACCTCCCGGAACTAACCGAATCATCAGAATCTGATTCCGAGTCCTCTAGCTAAATAGTCAACTCCTGGTTGACTTTCCTTATTCAAGTTTCCTTCACAAAGGCTATATGCCTCATTTCCAATCCAAATCACTCCTAACTCACCCGATAGACTTTAACACGGATATAAAAGCATAAAACATACAATTTCAACATAACGGGGTGGTAATTCCCGTGACGACGGGCCGGGTCATCACATACATCTTTCAGAAGCCTATTCCCACCGAGAATTTAGCCAAATGGCAAATATTGCTGAATAAGTCTGATATAATCTATGTAACTCTGAAGGCAGTCAAAGGACAAGCTTTGACATACCAACAATAATAACAACAACCCAATATAATCCCATTTAGTGGGGTCTAGGAAGGGTAGTGTGTAAAATCCTATTGGCAAACCATCTTGCTTAAGATCCCGTTGGAGGAGAATACGAGTCACTAAAGTCGTATTTTCCTAACAAAGAAGTGTTATTCATAGTAGGGGAAGTCACTAAGTAAATTAAGTGTCCGCCTGTAAAACAGAAACTTAGGAAGTTCAAGCCAGATATGAGTCTGAAAATCAAAGAGGAAGTCCCTAAGTAAATTGAGGCCAAGGTTCTTAGAGTGGTTGAATATCCAACATGAGCATATCAACCAAGGAAACCCTCTACGTTTTGGGAAAACTACGGTACTGAAGTTGTCATTTCCGCCAAGGTCGAAATTCTTTCTTCGAGAATTATACAAAAAACATAACTTAGTGATGTAGAATGGATACAAAGTAGTTATGAACAATTAGCTCTTATTGGCAAGAAAAGAATGAATGCGGTATGCCACGGTCAACTTTATCAAAACAGAATGTCTAGAGCGTTCAACAAAAGGGTCAGACCAGATAATTCATACTGGGGCAGCTAGTGCTAAAGCAAATCTTTCCACATTAGGATGAAGCGAAATGGAAATTTTCACCAAACTAGCAAAGGCCCTACATGGATCACATAGTACTAATAGGAGAAGCACTTACTTGCATAAATAGACGGGGAAATTTGGCCAAAGCCCATATTCATATGCAGTCAAGAGATACTACGTTTAGGATTATTTATATTTCTTCATTTGATGTAACTGAGATACACATGGCCTCATTCCCATTTAAGAGGGGATACATAGGCAGCCATGTGGGTTTAGTCACATCTTAACAACCAACCTACCTTGCAAAACTCACAATTTTTCTTTGGACACGAGCACAATGAACATGATAGGAGTGTCCGCAAGTATACACGTATCAAAATCACTTTCTTCATAATGACAAGGCTTCGAAATGCAAATATGTCTTCAGATAAGAAAATGCCCTGCTATCACTCACTATCCTTTCCTTTGCATGAGACTAAGCACTGTCTCTATTTTGTATGTGGCTAAACTCTGCCTTCTTAACTGCCTAAGGCTAAGCAATGCCTTCCCCTGCATGAGACTAAGCATTATCTCCATTTCACATGAGGCTAAGCCCTGCCTCCTTCACTACATAAGGATAAATACTACCTTCCCATGTATGAGACTAAGCATTATTTCTATTTTGCATGAGGCTAAGCATTGCCTCTCAAAATTGCATGAGACTAAGCCCTGTCTCCTTTTCTTGCATGAGGCTAAGTACAGCCTCTTCAACTGCATAAGGCTAAGCACAACCTTCCTTTGCATGAGACTAAGCCCTGTCTCATCTTCCTGCATGAGGCTAAGCACTGCCTCCCTAAATTGCATAAGGCTAAGCACTGCCTTCCATTGCATGAGCATAAGCCAAGTCTCATCTTCTTGCATGAGGCTAAGCATTGCTCCCTAAATTTCATAAGGCTAAGCACTTCCTTCCATTGCATAAGGCTAACCCTTGTCTCCTCTTCCTGCATGAGGCTAAGCACAACCTCCCTTAATTGCATAAGACTAAGCATTGCCTTTCATTGAATGAGACTAAGCACTATCTCCCTTTCTTGCATGAGGCTAAGCATTGCCTCCCCAACTGCATAAGGCTAAGCTTTGCCTTTCCTATCATAATATCGAATGCTACGCTATTTGAAAAGTAGTACTATTTTGCCTTCCTTGGGGTAAAGCTCCGTCTAAGTCTTATGCAAGACTAAGCTCTTTCTTTCTTGTATGACCCATCATTATATCTCTAGATTTCATGGGCTGAAACATCGTCGTATTATCCAAAGGCATCATAGTCCGAGGGCATTATCCTTATAGCCTAAAGACACCATGTAATGGCTTGAAGATATCTTAATACTGCACATCATTATTCAAAGGAGTCATGGTTTAGAGGCACCATTTTCATGGCCCTAGGACATCATTGCATGGCCTGCAAAACCGTTATCTCATGATTTATGGCTCGGGGCATCATGGTCTAAGGACATCATCCTCACCGTCCGAAGACAATCTTCATGGTCCAAAGAGAATTTGCATATATTGAAATTCTCGCAATAACTCATATACGTTTTGCATGCATCATATTTTAAGTTTTGCATGCAATCCAGGAGGTAACAATTCCTCAAACAGGAGCAATATTTGTTCCAATTTCCGTTCACAACGTTCACATGTTTTAAACGTAACTGACTCCCATCAATTACTCATTTTTCTCTGTGGCTATTCAGATACTTGCTCTATAACACATCCATTACGTTTCAATTCACATTCATAACTCCGCGCCCGATAATATCCTTCCCAAAAGAACCCTTTCCAAAATATACGACAATTCCTATAATAATTCCATCAGTTTCATTCATCGTTGGGTCCAAAACTACACATGACCTGATTCCTGTAAAACCAGGGATAATTAGGCAACTCAGAAATAGGAGTTCGGCCTCTATTTTTAAATCATTCCCATTTGGTCAAAATTGGTTATTTCTTTACCCAATAATTTTTTCACCATTCCCGGGTAAAGAGAGGCAGCTATTGATACCCAATTTTCCCCTCATATTTTAAAAATATATACATATACTTCCAAAATAGTGCATATGCATCATCATTTGATTTATAAGCATACACAAATATTTTTCATAATTTTTAAAGGCATTAAACCAATTTATTCCTGCATTTTATTATATATAATATCTAATAATTATCCTCCAAACTATTTTTATGATGATTTAATCATCTAAACTTATCATTTATACAAACACAATGTTAAATATTTTTTAGTGCATTTTTATAATTACATTTGCATATTTAAAGCTAAATTGCACATCTTTGCAATAATAACCTATATTAATGTATAATTATATTATTTTTGCAAATAATGACTCTTTGTATTTTTATAATGTTAAATTATTATTTTTAATCATTTTAGTGCACAAATAATATTTTTGATTATTAATAATTACTTTTATAAATTATTTATTTATTAAAACATTGGGTATATAAAATCTAGCCCAAAATTCACCTTAATTTTTGACCTAAACTACCCAGACCTTGACCCAATACTCCCATCCCAATACTAAAGACATAACCCAGTCCAAAACCGGCCCCAACTCTTCTCAAATCCCAGTGGTTGATAAAAAATGATCAACGGCTCAAAAACACCTTTCCCCTTTCCTTATACCAGCCGACCCCAAACCCTTATCCTCATTTCTCTTTGGCTGCCTCCTTCAAAAAAACCCTCTCTCTCATAGAAACCCTAGCCTCCTCTCCAAAGACCTCTCTAAATCCATCTCAACCATGGATTTTTTCATGATTCTCTTACCTTTTGTGTGTTATATCGCCTTTTCTTATGAATCTATGTTATCTCCTAGTACTTTCCTAAACATGGCAAGTACTATATCCCAGATTCCGATCATTTCAAATTTGACCGCTTGAATCTGGACATGAATCGCATCTATATGCTTCACGACCATGGCTATATGGGTCTAATTAGCCGAGATTTCGGCCATTCTTCGACTTATGTCAACTAGGGTTTGAATTTCCCATTGTTCCTTACAAATTATTAACCGATACTTTTCCTTTTTTTTGTTTAAACACTCTTTTTCCTTATGTTTTCCTATTTTCTACTTTATTTTTTGCCTTAAATTTGACTCTAAATGATTTGGTATTATTTGTGTGTTTTCATGTTGATTTACTGAATCCCTTTGATTTGTGCCCTAAAACCGACTCTAATTGATTTTGGAATATTATTTCCTTATTTGTTTCTAAATAATTTTTTTCCATGTTTACTTATTCGATTTCTACAATATATAAACATCTCCCCCATTCCCCATTAGGACAGACATTGGAATAACTATACCCTCAATAGATCTAACAGCTTTACTCTGTTATTTCATTCTATACTTTGGTTTTGGAAGGCTAAAATCTAAGGACATTAAATTCAGGGTTTTTGCTTCTCGTTAATGTTCAGAATATTGTGGACTTTTGTTCTTTCTTGCATTTTTGTTTAACTGGTAAGTTACTTGACTTTTACAATTTCATCCTTATATGTCTCTGATTTGTATGTGTGCTTACTTCTAAATCCATGGCTTAATACATTTTTAAGGTTGCTTTTAAGCATCATTCTGTTAACTTCACACATGTTTTGAGTCTCTTTAGCATTTTATTACTCATAATGCTACTAGTTCTGAGATTATCTACATCTAATTGGGTAATCTAAATCTTCCTATGATTGTTTAGCTAGCGTGTTGACGCCTAAATATTCATGAACTTGTTTATTTGCTATGAAAGTTTGTAATGAATGCCTCACATTCATAGTAATCTATGTTAAGACTTCCATTGCCTCTTTACCAGTGTGTCACTCAGCATGCTCACTCGATCTCTTACCCCTTTAGTATTTGCCTGTGATTCACAATAGTTGTCTCAGCATATTGGAACCGGCGTTTTATGATATTATGATAAATCGTTAATACAACTGGATCTGCTTTAATTAATTAGTCTACTATGGCAATGCCTGAATGTTTATATATGTACTTGACATGAGTTTACCTTCTATTCGGTTCAGAATCTCTATAGTGATTGTCTTGCATATGTGATGTGTCCTAATTTGTGTTGAGACTTTTTCTAGTGACTGTGATCTCGCCTCTCTACTAACATGTCTCTTAGTATGTCTTTGACCCACTTGATGCTCTTTTCATTCTGTAATTACCTCGATCATCACAATGCTTTCTTATTTCTCGATAATGATACTAGAATGTATACTTAGAATAATTTCCAACCATGTTTCAACTTGTTTAGTATTATGCATATGTGCATATTAACCTTTGTCAATCCTGCAATCTTGTTCTTTTTTTAACTCTTTCAGTGTGTGGTTGCCTTCATGTTAAAGTGTTGAACCTGTTTTTAAGTTTCGATTAAGCATGCTTTTAAATTTTGTGACTTGTTCGATTATTTGCTCTATATGCTCAATTTGGTCATGTCTGTTTAAATCCCTCAATTCCTATCTCTCAACCTTGTCCTTTCTCTTTCCCTTGTTACTTGGACTCTTTGAGTTCTCATTCTTAGCCAGCTGAAAGCCAAGGCTATTTTGGTTCTATCATCTGACCTCCCTTGTGTGAGCACTGCTGGGTCCAATTGATACCCTTGTGAACTCTGACACACTAGGACTTGGTCCCTAGTCATTCTATGAATTTCCTCTATCTACCTCCCTAGTGTGAGCACTGCCCTGGGTTCTTGAAGCCTTGGGAGCTCTGACACACTAGGGGCATGGTTCTAGTTGTTCAACTCTATTTTCACCTACTAGTTCAATTGGTTTCTAGCTGCCTTATGACAATAAGGATGTAATTTTCGGGATGTTGAATGAAGGCCTGGCCTGGCTGGGTGTATCTTTGGGCATGTTGTAGGCTCCCTATAGTTATTTTACTCTGTAATTTATTCCATTCATCAGGTCTGTAATAATAATCTTGTAATAACATTTGGGGTGTTAGTAAAATTGGGAAAAGGGGGGTTTATCTTAACATTTGCATTGAAATGGGTTGAAATCTTGCATATAGGTTCTCCACTTTGCTCAAAATGTGTTATTATGCTCAAGTATGTTTAGTTTCTACAGAAATTACCTATAGGTTCTCTATTTTACTCCAATTTGTTCTGTTTTTACATGTTAGAAATCATACATGTAGGATACTAATACCTTAATGTGCATGATGTATAGGATCTTATTGATTTGAATGCTACCTAATTTACAAACTTTGATACCATGCCTATAGGATCTAAAATTTGTCCCAATTATGACTATAGAAATCCTGCCTAGAGGGTCTAAAATCAGTCTTAATTATTGTCCTGCTCATTTCTTTCAAGTGCTTTTCGACAATTACTAATTATCATTATTAGAAACCATGCCTATAGGACTCGATCAAGCAGCTCTGAACATATTCCTGTGATTACCATTGTTAGTTATTGCATGAATCACCTAGACATCATGTATATAGGTTTAATCTCTTATATGTATGATCAGTAGGCAACTGTATAGTCTTCTAGAAATTGTATTAAGAAAAATGGATTTTACGTATGAAATTGCCCGCTTATTAAAATCCAGAATCACATAGAGATCCCGCCTATAGGATTTTGCAACCTTAACTCATTTAAAATTTGTAACTGTCAATGTTAATTAGGTTGATGACGTGTACATTTACATTTATATTATTCATATAGTGAGGAAGAGTGATAAAGCACCAAGGGTGATGCCATGTACATTTACATTTATATTATTCATATGGTAAGGAAGAGTGATAAATCACGAAGGGTGATGCCATTCAGATTTATATTATTCCTATGGCGAGGAAGAGTGATAAAGCACAAAGGGTGATGTGGTGCACATTTACATTTGTATTGATGCATAAGGTGAGGAATAGAGATAAAGCACAAATGGTGATGCCTTGAACATTCACATTTATATTATTCATATAGTGACAAAAAGTGATAAAGCATGAAGGGTGATGTCGTGCACATTCAAATTTATATTATTCATATGGTGTGGAAGAGTGATAAAGCACGAAGGGTGATGTCGTACACATTTACATTTATATTATTCCTATAGTAAGGAAGAGAGATAAAGCACGAAGGGTGATGTCGTACACATTTACATTTATATTATTCATATGGTGAGGAAGAGTGATAAAGCACAAAGGGTAATGCCGCATTTATATTATTCATATGGTGAGGAAGAGTGATAAAGCACGAAGTGTGATGTTGTGCACATTAACATTTATATTATTCATATGGTGAGAAAGAGTGATAAAGCATGAAGGGTGATGCCATGTGTGAGCACGTGATTTTTGCCCTAAGCAATAAAATTCCAAAATTAAATAAATATATTTTTGTGTGCAATTACATGTTTGCATGAAATGAAATACATTTGTGTGAGTAAATAATTAAATATGAAAATTAAGAAATAATAGGTTGAGTATAATTGTTACAAATAAAAGAATTTTAAAAGAAAGGTAATAAAAATACATATATATATATGCCGAAAAATAAGGAAAAATATCAAAAAATGGCAAAAAATATCAAAAACATTGGAGAAAATAGGAAATTAAAAGAATTTGAATAATTGGAAAAGAATATAAAAATAGAGAGTGAAATACAACAAGAAAATACATAAAAATAATAGAAATACATGAAAAAATACAAAAAATACACATCTGGGCCATTTGTACACGCCTAGATGCAATTGGCCCAAAAAATTAAAGAAGTCCGGTCCAGTTATTAAGTGACAAACAATCTCAGCCGTCCATTTATCTAATCCAAAGGCTGAGAATTAATCCGAAAATCTAATTAATTTGGTAAGGTTTTGACATAAAATCTGAGTCGTTCATCCACTCGATCCAACGGTAGAGATCAAAGAACCTACTTAAACTAAACGACGTCGTTTTGAACATTAGATCCTGGCCGTTGATCGACAATGATCCAATGGCCAGGAATTGATCAAGTGTTACGCATATAAAAGGCCCGGTCTCTCAAGAGACCGGCCATTTCCTCTTCTTCCTAACCCTAGCCGCCTTCACGCTTCTTCTTCCTCTCTTCTTGACCTCGCCGGCCATGGAGACTGGCCACCTTTCATGGCCGTCTACGGCCATTCTCAAACCCCAAACCACTCTTCTCCTATTCTTCTACCCAAAACCACCATAGAAAATCAAGAAAACCTTAAAAACCCCAAATCTTGAAAATCCGGTCATCGGATTTCTTCTTCGGTGACCACCAATCTTTGACATCGGTCTCCATATTAACACCCCAAAACCCCGGTCTCTTGATCTACAACCATACATAAACTGTTTCCCTCGAACCCTTCTCGAACTATTCGAATATTCAAAAAAAGAGTCGCCGGAACCCTTACTCCAGCCGACTCAAAACAAACCCCATACCAAAAACCCTTTCTTTGACATATCTAAACCCACTTCTGTTGTTAAAAACAATTAAAGACTTCAAGTTTGAAGTCTGAAATCTGAAAAGAAAAGAAGAAAAGGAAACTGAAAAAGAAAAAGAAAAAAAAAGAAAAAGAACAAGAAAAGGAAACAAAATGGGAAGCTCAGGAGACAAATCCTGCGAGCTATGTCCCTAACCTCTATTTTTCTATTTTTGGGTTGATGAACATATTTTGTGTTCTGTTATGCTATATTTTGAATGTTTGCATGTTAGAGTTTATTCGACTTCTCTTCATTTTATCTTTTATGATTCTGCTTCTATTAGCTTTTCTAATAATTCTTTGTTAATAACATGCTTCACTAGTCTTTGTCAATCCTGGCTATTACACTTGACTATGTATGCTCGAGCACTTTAGGGTTTTCTGTTAGTCTTTAATATTAGAATATTCTGATTATGCCTCTTATGTCAAATCTGATATGTTGTGCTTGAAATCTGAATTATGAAGTTATTTGATTGAAATTCAATAATATTCAAATTTCCCCTCTGAGTTTTGGTTAAATGGCAAATGATTCTGATTTTGTGGCTATGTGTGCAATTTGATATGAAAATGTTATATCTGTAATAGTTTCATGTTATTAGACTGCAATTAAGCTTAAGATGTTTTAGGGTGATATTGGTTATAGCTGTTTAGACAGTTAATTCATTAGTTTTGAAACATGAAAGTAGTTCAATTAGATTAAAAATGAAAATAACATAAAAAGTGGCTAAAATTGAAATAACAATAGAGTGGTCAGTGTTAAAACTGGCTAACTCTGTAAAATTCTAAGTCTGAATCCAAGTGGTTAATTCTGAAATTCGTTTAACTCGTAGTAATAGACAATAAAAGCCTAAAATGGCTAGAATTGTAAGTGTTAAACTAGCCTTAAAAGGGCTATTGAATAACAGTGCTTAATTTTGCAAAAAGCCAAATCCAAATACTGGACTGGCTAAAATTGATAGGCTTAATTCTTGATCAATAAACAGGCTACTCCTGCAAACTAACTCTAATTCTTCAACTCATTTTAAGAGCTTTAAGAAGTGATTCTATATATAAGCACATAAATATAGTTGTCCCTCACCAATGAGGGACAAAGTGCAAGACAAAAACTCACTTATTCAAATTTTCATTTTTTCTTCCATTTTATTTCCTTCCATTTCCAATTCACACTTTTATACTGTCACGACCCCAAATCCGGTCGTGATGGCGCCCAGCACATTGCTAAGCCAGCCTGACCAATCAATAACAAGAACGGAGCTAGAAGCTCGTTCTATACCATTTAAGCATATCAAAATATGAAACAACAGTGATACATATACCAA
Organism: Nicotiana noctiflora; assembly: GCA_032618575.1. Taxonomy (NCBI): domain Eukaryota; kingdom Viridiplantae; phylum Streptophyta; class Magnoliopsida; order Solanales; family Solanaceae; genus Nicotiana; species Nicotiana noctiflora. The sequence goes on from JASVEL010010894.1 coordinate 13,576, forward strand.
CAGCGGGGAACCAAGTCCCAAAATATACCAACTCCCATAGACCGAAGGGTCAAGAGTCATGAGCCTCTACTGAACATGAGTGTATAACGGTTTACAAGATACCAAGTGCGGAAAGAAAAGTCAATACAAAATCAAGAGATAGTAAGAAGGGATATCGGGTCCTGCGGACTCTGCAAGCTACCTCGAATATCCACAAATGTCGCCTCACTCAGCTACTAGATCACTGCTGAGAGGTACCTGGATCTGCACACAATGTGCAGTGAGTAAAATGAGTACTGCCAGACTCAGTGGTAATAAACAAGGGTAAGACGGCGCAGATAAGAAATCCGCAATAAAGCACTATGTAAAGCTGTAATCAAATACCCTGTCACAGAATCAATATCAACTGTACCTGTACCAATAAGTACCAGCAAAACAGTATAACAGCTAGCAGATGTAGCTAAATGCAATGCAATGCATGATATGACCGCTACGGCGCGTAGCCCGATCCAATTTGGGTACTCGTGCTCACTGTGGGGGTTCAGACTCCGGAGGGGCTCCTACAGCCCAAGCACAATATTACTGCGGCGTGCAGTCCGATCCAACATATATACCGCTGCGGCGCGCTGCCCGATCCACTACCAGTCAGCTAATATGCAAATACAGCCTCGCAGGCTCAAAAGTAGATTTGAAAACATCTTTTATCATTTTTCAGTTGAAAACGGTAATGTCAAGTTCCAGAGATTGGAAATAGCATGATAACAGAAATAGCTACGGACTGGTAGTAACTAACATGTCAATATGATAAGACAATGATAACGATCCTCGCGGGATCCAATAACTGGCTCACGGCCCACAAGTATACTCAACCGCCCAAGAAGGGGTTCCTCGGCTCAAGAGTGGCCAATATCTCAATATATAGTATGCAACCATCCGAGAAGGAGGTTCGACGGCTCAAGAATAGCCAATGTCATAACACAGTATCAACAAGTCGGACTAAGCCATAGTCCCCAATCACAATCGACCCCGCACTCACAAGGGAGTGCGTGTCTCGCCGCTATACAACGTCACAAAGTGGTATACCGGGGTTTCGAACCCGCTGGTCATCACCCACATCTATTACTCACCTCAATACGGCGCGACGACTACTCCGCAATGCCATTGCCAAGAGAATCAAGCTCCGCACGCGTAGAATCTGATCAAATACAGTAGAAACACAACAAATTAGGCCAATGGAACGATACCCAATCAATACAACTCAATTTACATCAAAATTCCCAAAGTTGTCAAAACCCGACTTTCGGTACGCTTCTCGAAAAATTACAAAAGTCACATATTCGGAACCCTCATCTCAATACGAGTCTAAGCATATCAATTTTACCAAATTCGGACTCCATTTGCCCATTCAAAACCTTGATTTTCTAAAGTTCAAGCCTAGGGTTAAATCTTCCATGAATCTCCCCAAATTCCTCCATTTTCATGATATAATTGCATAATATTATCAATACTAATCATAGTTTAAGTCCATAGTTGCTTACCTGATGATTTCCCTTGAGTTTCTCTTCAAAATCGCCCAAATTGCCTCCTTAAGCCGAGACCCAAATGTATGAAATGTTTCTGAAATTTTCTAACTTCTGATACAATTAATTCACTGCGATTTTCGCTTCTGCGGACCATTTTCCTCCCCTGCGGAACCGCTTCTGCGGAATACCCTCCGCCTCTGCGGTCCTTCCCGCTTCTGCGTACAGGAGTCCGCTCCTGCGAGCCCGTATCCGCGACCGGAGGGTCGCTTCTGCGTTTCCAGGCCTAGCCGGCCAATTCCGCTTCTGCGGCTCACTTTCCGCACCAGCGGTGCCGCTCTTGCGTGCGAAAATCCGCTTCCGTGATCGACAGCGCTTCCTTAAGCCGAGACCCAAATGTGTGAAATGTTTCTGAAATTTTCTAACTTCTGATACAATTAATTCACTGTGATTTTCGCTTCTGCGGACCATTTTCCTCCCCTCTGAAACTGCCAGAACCACGAGGCATCTTGGCCTCCCACTCCTCTATCTCTCGGCGACGATCCGCCTCAATGGAGCGTGCCATATCAACAACCCGCTCAAATGATGATGACAAAACTCTCTCTCTGGTCATAAGAATGCGGATAGAGTAGTTGAGGCCATCAATGAACCTCCTGATCCTCTCCCTCTCAGTGGGGATCATCCATGTGGCATGCCTAGCCAACTGAGTGAATCTAAGCTCATACTGAGTCACAGACATGTCGCCCTGAATCAACCACTCGAACCGGCGACGTAGCTCCTCGCGACGAGACCGAGGTACATATTTCTCTAGAAAGAGAGTAGAGAACTGCTGCCATGTGAGAGGTGCTGCTCTTGCAGGCCTACGCCTCTCAAACTCCTCCCACCAATCAAATGCGGGACCAGTGAACTGAAAGGTAGTAAATGAAACTCCGCTGGACTCAAGAATACCAGCCGTCCGCAACATCCTCTGACACTTGTCCAAGAAACCCCGGGCATCCTCGCCCTCAACGCCACTGAAATGGGGTGGCTGAAGTCTACCAAATCTCACAAGACGATGCTGCTCGTCATCGGGCATAACCTGAACCATATGCTCTGGAGCTGGAGCTGGTGCAGCTGGAGGAATAACCGGTGCAACCACCTGAGCGGGGACCGCCTCTGGCGTCCGAAGTCCCTGAACAACCGGGTCAGGTGTGCGAGCTGCAGGGGTCTGCTGACCACCTCCTGACTGAGATGTCGCTACAGTAGCGGTAGCTGAAACTACCTGAGCCAAACCGGAACACACTGATAATATCTGAGCAAGAGTCTCCTGAAGACCAGGAATAGCAATAGATATAGTCTGGCCCTGAACTGGGGCTGCTGGGGCATCAACCACTGGGGGCTGCTCCTGAACCGGTACAACGGGCGGGTCAGCTGGCACTGCCTCGGCCGCCCTACCTCTACCTCTAGCACGACCGCGCCCACGGCCTCTAACAGGTGGCAATGGAGGTCGTCCACCTCGTCCCGATGCTCGCGTTCTCGCCATCTGCGAGAGAATAGAATATAGAAGTTCAGTTCTCAGAACAACAAGATTGCACGATAGAGTTCAAGAAAAGTGAAGTGTTTCCTAAAGGTTCGCAGCCTCCCGAGGATAAGTACAGGCGTCCCCGTACCGATCCACAAGACTCTACTAATCGGCTCAAGACTCATGAGGCCTAGTAAACCTAGGCTCTGATACCAACTTGTCACGACCCCAAATCCGGTCGTGATGGCGCCCAGCACATTGCTAAGCCAGCCTGACCAATCAATAACAAGAACGGAGCTAGAAGCTCGTTCTATCCCATTTAAGCATATCAAAATATGAAACAACGGTGATACATATACCAACAGCGGGGAACCCAGTCCCAAAATATACCAACTCCCATAGACCAAAGGGTCAAGAGTCATGAGCCTCTACTGAACATGAGTGTATAAAGGTTTACAAGATACCAAGTGCGGAAAGAAAAGTCAATACAAAATCAAGAGACAGTAAGAAAGGATATCGGGTCCTGCGGACTCTGCAGCTACCTCGAATATCCACAAATGTCACCTCACTCAGCTACTAGATCACTGCTGAGAGGTACCTGGATCTACACACAAGGTGCAGGGAGTAAAATGAGTACTGCCAGACTCAGTGGTAATAAACAAGGGTAAGACAGCGCAGATAAGAAGGTCTAGATGAGCGACCTCTGCTCTGCTGGGAATGCCCTCTAGATGGAGCACCACTGAAACTGCCAGAACCACGAGACCTCTTGGCCTCCCGCTCCTCTCTCTCGGCGACGATCCGCCTCAATGGAGCGTGCCATATCAACAACCTGCTCAAATGATGATGACAAAACTCTCTCTCTGGTCATAAGAATGCGGATAGAGTAGTTGAGGCCATCAATGAACCTCCTGATCCTCTCCCTATCAGTAGGGATCATCCATGTGGCATGCCTAGCCAACTGAGTGAATCTAAGCTCATACTGAGTCACAGACATGTCGCCCTGAATCAACCACTCGAACCGGCGACGTAGCTCCTCGCGACGAGACCGAGGTACATATTTCTCTAGAAAGAGAGTAGAGAACTGCTGCCATGTGAGAGGTGCTGCTCCCGCAGGCCTACGCCTCTCAAACTCTTCCCACCAATCAAATGCGGGACCAGTGAACTGAAAGGTAGTAATTGAAACTCCGCTGGACTCAAGAATACCAGCCGTCCGCAACATCCTCTGACACTTGTCCAAGAAACCCTGGGCATCCTCGCCCTCAACGCCACCGAAATGGGGTGGCTGAAGTCTACCAAATCTCTCAAGACGACGCTGCTCGTCGTCGGGCATAACCTGAACCATATGCTCTGGAGCTGGAGCTGGTGCAGCTGGAGGAATAACCGGTGCAACCACCTGAGCGGGGACCGCCTCTGGCGTCTGAAGTCCCTGAACAACCGGCTTGGGTGTGCGAGCTGTAGGGGTCTGCTGACCACCCCCTGTCTGAGATGTCGCTACAGTAGCAGTAGCTGAGACTACCTTAGCCAAACCGGAACACGCCGATAATATCTGAGCAAGAGTCTCCTGAAGGCCAGGAATTGCAATAGATACAGTCTGGCCCTGAACTGGGGCTGCTGGGGCATCAACCACTGGGGGCTGCTCCTGAACCGGTACAACGGGCGGGTCAGCTGGCACTGCCTCGGCCGCCCTACCTCTACCTCTAGCACGACCGCGCCCACGGCCTCTAACAGGTGGCAATGGAGGTCGTCCACCTCGTCCCGATGCTCGCGTTCTCGCCATCTGCGAGAGAATAGAATATAGAAGTTCAGTTCTCAGAACAACAAGATTGCACGATAGAGTTCAAGAAAAGTGAAGTGTTTCCTAAAGGTTCGCAACCTCCCGAGGATAAGTACAGGCGTCCCCGTACCGATCCACAAGACTCTACTAACCGGCTCAAGACTCATGAGGCCTAGTAAACCTAGGCTCTGATACCAACTTGTCACGACCCCAAATCCGGTTGTGATGGCGCCCAGCACATTGCTAAGCCAGCCCGACCAATCAATAACAAGAACGGAGCTAGAAGCTCGTTCTATCCCATTTAAGCATATTAATTCACGAAGCAACAACGATACATATAACCTAACAACGGGGAAACCAAGTCCCAAAATATACTAACTCCCATAGACCGAAGGGTCAAGAGTCATGAGCCTCTACTGAACATGAGTGTATAAAGGTTTACAAGATACCAAGTGCGGAAAGAAAAGTCAATACAAAATCAAGAGACGATAAGAAGGAATATCGGGTCCTGCGGACTCTGCAGCTACCTCGAATATCCACAAATGTCGCCTCGCACAGCTACTAGATCACTGCTGAAGTGATGACTGACCCTGCTGAAACCCCTGTCGACCACAACCATAAGAACCTCCGCTCAGCTCTGGGCTGCCTAAATGAGAAGGTCTAGATGAGTGACCTCGCTCTGCTGGGAATGCCCTCTAGATGGAGCACCACTGAAACTGCCAGAACCACGAGACCTCTTGGCCTCCCGCTCCTCTCTCTCGGCGACGATCCGCCTCAATGGAGCATGCCATATCAACAACCTGCTCAAATGATGATGACAAAACTCTCTCTCTGGTCATAAGAATGCGGATAGAGTAGTTGAGGCCATCAATGAACCTCCTAATCCTCTCCCTATCAGTGGGGATCATCCATGTGGCATGCCTAGCCAACTGAGTGAATCTAAGCTCATACTGAGTCACAGACATGTCGCCCTGAATCAACCACTCGAACCGGCGACGTAGCTCCTCGCGACGAGACCGAGGTACATATTTCTCTAGAAAGAGAGTAGAGAACTGCTGCCATGTGAGAGGTGCTGCTCTTGCAGGCCTACGCCTCCCAAACTCTTCCCACCAATCAAATGCGGGACCAGTGAACTGAAAGGTAGTAAATGAAACTCCGCTGGACTCAAGAATACCGGCCGTCCGCAACATCCTCTGACACTTGTCCAAGAAACCCTGGGCATCCTCGCCCTCAACGCCACCGAAATGGGGTGGCTGAAGTCTACCAAATCTCTCAAGACGACGCTGCTCGTCGTCGGGCATAACCTCAACCATATGCTCTGGAGCTGGAGCCGGTGCAGCTGGAGGAATAACCGGTGCAACCACCGAGCGGGGACCGCCTCCGGCGTCCGAAGTCCCCGAACAACCGGCTTGGGTGTGCGAGCCGTAGGGGTCCGCCGACCACCCCTCGTACGAGATGTCGCTACGAGTAGCGATGGCCGAGACTACCTTAGCCAAACCGGAACACGCCGATAATATCCGAGCAGAGAGTCTCCCGAAGGCCGGGAATTGCAACAGATACGGTCCGGCCCCGAACCGGGGCTGCTGGAGCATCAACCATTGGGGGCCGCTCCGAACCGGTACAACGAGCGGGTCGGCCTAGCACCGCCTCGGCCGCCCTACCTCTACCTCTAGCACGACCGCGCCCACGGCCTCTAACAGGTGGCAATGGAGGTCGTCCACCTCGTCCCGATGCTCGCGTTCTCGCCATCCTGCGAGAGAATAGAATATAGAAGTTCAGTTCTCAGAACAACAAGATTGCACGATAGAGTTCAAGAAAAGTGAAGTGTTTCCTAAAGGTTCGCAACCTCCCGAGGATAAGTACAGGCGTCCCCGTACCGATCCACAAGACTCTACTAACCGGCTCAAGACTCATGCGGCCTAGTAAACCTAGGCTCTGATACCAACTTGTCACGACCCCAAATCCGGTTGTGATGGCGCCCAGCACATTGCTAAGCCAGCCCGACCAATCAATAACAAGAACGGAGCTAGAAGCTCGTTCTATCCCATTTAAGCATATTAATTCACGAAGCAACAACGATACATATAACGAAAACGGGGAACCAAGTCCCATAATACATCAACTCCCATAGACCGAAGGGTCAAGAGTCATGAGCCTCTACTGAACATGAGTGTATAAAGGTTTACAAGATACCAAGTGCGGAAAGAAAAGTCAATACAAAATCAAGAGACGATAAGAAGGAATATCGGGTCCTGCGGACTCTGCAGCTACCTCGAATATCCACAAATGTCGCCTCGCACAGCTACTAGATCACTGCTGAGAGGTACCTGGATCTGCACACAAGGTGCAGGGAGTAAAATGAGTACTGCCAGACTCAGTGGTAATAAACAAGGTTAAGACAGCGTAGATAAGAAATCCGCAATAAAGCACTATGTAAAGCTGTAATCAAATACCCTGTCACAGAATCAATATCAACTGTACCTTTACCAATAAGTACCAACAAAACAGTATAACAGCTAGCAGATGTAGCTAAAATGCAATGCAATGCATGATATGACCGCTACGGCGCGTAGCCCGATCCAATTTGGGTACCCGTGCTCACTGTGGGGGTTCGGACTCCGGAGGGGCTCCTACAGCCCAAGCACAATATCACTGCGGCGTGCAGTCCGATCCAATATATATACCGCTGCGGCGCGCAGCCCGATCCACTACCGGTCGACTAATATGCAAATACAGCCTCGCATGCTCAAAAGTTGTTTTGAAAACCCTTTTATTATTTTTCAGTTGGAAAACAGTAATACCAAGTTCCAGAGATTGGAAATAGCATGATAAAAGAAATAGCTACGGACTGGTAGTAACTAACATGTCAATATGATAAGACAATGATAACGATCCTCGCGGGATCCAATAACTGGGTCACGACCCACAAGTATACTCGACCACCCAAGAAGGGGGTTTCCTCGGCTCAAGAGTGGCCAATATCACAACATATAGTATGCAACCATCCGAGAAGGAGGTTCGACGGCTCAAGAATAGCCAATGTCATAACACAGTATCAATAGGTCGGACTAATATATAGTCTCCAGTTCATGATCGACCCCGCACTCTCAAGAGTGTGCGTGTCTCGCCGCTATACAGCGTCACAAAGTGGTATACCGGGGTTTCGAACCCGCTGGTCATCACCCACATCTATTACTCACCTCAATACGACGCGACGACTACTCCGCAATGCCCTTGCCACGAGAATCAAGCTCCGCACGCGTAGAATCTGATCAAATACAGTAGAAACACAACAAATTAGGCCAATGGAACGACACCCAATCAATACAACTCAATTTACATCAAAATTTCCAAAGTTGTCAAAACCCGACTTTCGGTACGCTTCTCGAAAAATTACAAAAGTTACATATTCGGAACCCTCATCTCAATACGAGTCTAAGCATATCAATTTTACCAAATTCGGACTCCATTTGCCCATTCAAAACCTTGATTTTCTAAAGTTCAAGCCTAGGGTTAAATCTTCCATGAATCTCCCCAAATTCCTCCATTTTCATGATATAATTGCATAATATTATCAATACTAATCATAGTTTAAGTCCATAGTTGCTTACCTGATGATTTCCCTTGAGTTTCTCTTCAAAATCGCCCAAATCGCCTCCTTAAGTCGAGACCCAAATGTGTGAAATGTTTCTGAAATTTTCTAACTTCTGATACAATTAATTCACTGCGATTTTCGCTTCTGCGGACCATTTTCCTCCCCTGCGGAACCGCTTCTGCGGAATACCCTCCGCCTCTGCGGTCCTTTCCGCTCCTGCAAGCCCGTATCTGCGACCATCCGCCTCTGCGGTCCTTTCCGCTCCTGCGAGCCCGTATCTGCGACCAGAGGGTCACTTCTGCGTTTCCAGGCCAATTCCGCTTCTGCGGCTCACTTTCCGCACCAGCGGTGCCGCTCTTGCGGGCGAAAATCCGCTTCCTTGATCGACAGCGCTTCTGCGCTCCTGTATCCACTTCTGCGGACTCGCTCCTGCGCCCCCATTTCCGCAGGAGCGAAAACAACAGAACCAGAATCCCAAACCTGCCATTTTCCACATTTTCTCCCGTTTAGCCATCCGAAAAACTCCCCGAGGCCCCCGGGACCTCATCCAAACACACCAACACATCCTAATACTTATTCGAACTTGCTCCAATCCTTAAAACACGTCTAACAACATCAAAACCCATAATTCACATCGAATTCAAGCCTAAATTCCTTAAAACATTCTGAATTACACAATCAATCAAAAACCCGACTAAACGATGCCCGAATGACCTGAAATTTTGCAGGCACATCCAAAATCACCTAACGGAGCTACTGCAACTATTGGAATTCCATTCCGACCCCCGGATCAAAATCTCACCTACCGTTCGGATTTTTGCCAAAATTCAACCTTAGCCAATTTAAGCCTATTTCTACACCGGGCCTCTAAATTCAATTCCGATCGCTCCCCTAAGTCATAAATGATCTCCCGGAACTAACCGAATCATCAGAATTCAATTTCGAGCCCTCTAACCAAATAGTCAACTCCAGCTTGACTTTCCTTATTCAAGTTTCCTTCAAAAAGGCTATATGCCTCATTTTCAATCCAATTCACTCCTAACTCACCCGATAGGCTCTAACACTGATATAAAATAATAAAACATGTATTTACAACATAACGAGGTGGTAATTCTCGTGACGACGGGCCGGGTCGTCACATATACTTTAAAGTCTAAATGGCTTAAAAGTCCAACACCTTTAACTTGTAAGATTCCACGACATTAATACGCTAAATATATTGAGTACCAAAATCAAACCACAAAGTCATTTGAAAACAATTATTGCAACTAGGGGCTGTGACGACCCAAAGGGTCATCACTTGTTTTATTAATCATTTCGAGCTTCTGAGCTCCTGAAAACCTCATTTATAGTTGCCTCAATTTGCGTGCACAGTTCGAGCGCGAAGCTGAAAAATTCTTATGTTGAAATATATGAAATATGTGAGAAATTTGAAGAATTTTGATATTAATATTGATATGGTTGACTTTGGTCAACATATTTAGTAAACGGACCCGGACCCGTGATTTGACGGTCTCAGAAAATCCGTGGAAAAATATGGAACTTGGGCGTATGCCCGGAATTGAAATCCGAGGTCTAGAACCCCGGTAAAAGAATTTTTCTGTTAAATTGTTTTATGAAAAATGTTTAAGAATGAAACTGAAATTTGATTAAAAAGTAATGGTATCGGGCTCGTATTTTGGTTCTGATGCCCGGTACAGGTCATATATGTTGGTTAAGCACTTCCTGTAAAGTTTGGTTGAAAACGGACGTCGTTTGACGTGTTTCGGCTTTAAATTGGAATTTTTGGGAGTTATGAAATTTTGAATAAAATCTTGAGTTTTAAGGCTCAAATCATTGATTTTGATGTTATTTTGGCGATTTGATCGCGCGAGCAAGTTCGTATGATGTTTTTAAGTCAGTGTGCATATTTGGTTTGGAGCCCCGAGGGCTCGGGTGAACTTTGGATAGGCCACGAGATCAATTTCTCATGTTAGAAGGTTGCTGTCAGCACCTGATCTACAGAGTTCGCAAATGCGAACAAAAGTTAGCAAATGCGAAGTCGCAAATGCGAACAAAAGTTCGCAAATGCGAACTTCCCATATTTTGCATTTGTTCGCAAATGCGAACATCCCATATGTTGCATGTGTTAGCAAATGCGAACAAAAGTTCGCAAATGCGAAGTCGCAAATGCGAACAAAAGTTCACAAATGCGAACTTCCCAGTTTTGTCTTGGCTTCGCAAATGCGAACAAAAGTTCGCAAATGCGAACTTCCCAGCCTTAGCTTATTTTTCAAACTCCAGAATTTGGTCGGGGTTCACAATTGCGAACCCCTGCTCGCAAATGCGAACATTGAGACCTATAAATCACGATTTCCAGCTTCATTTTTCATATTTCACAACCCAAAATATCCATTGACGATTTTTCACGAACTCCCTCTTCTCCAAATCATTGGTAAGTCAACTTTTACTCAATTTCTTCAAACTTTAACATCATCTATCATGTTTTCATTTTCAATTTAAGGTTTTTCATGGGTAAAAATGGGGGATTTGGGTAGAACTTAGGTTTCCATAAAAATTGGGATTTTGACCTTAATTTGAGGTCCGATTTGAGGACAAATTATATATTTGAACTCATGGATGATTGGGTGAATTTATTTTGGTTCGAAACTCAGGTTTCGATCATGTGGGCCCGGGGTTGATTTTTACTATTCCGGGCAGAATGTTGAAAAACTTATATTTAGCCATGTGAACTGGTTTGTTAAGTAGATTTGATGATATTAAGTCAATTGTGTATAGATACGATTGGATTGGAGTCAAATCGGAAAGGAAAAGGCATTGCTACGGATTGAGTTATTCGTAAACATTTGAGGTAAGTGTTTGTTCTATCCTAGCTTGAAGGAATAGGAATTTAGTTATGTATGAATTGTTGATTAAGAGTTATTGGTGTCACACCGGTAACGGAGATAAATTGTTGATTTATTATCAATTATTGGTTTAAAACAGGTAATTATAAATATTGTTGAAGCAAAGATTATTGGTTCAAATCGGTAATACTTTTATACACTTACTGTGGATCAAGGATTATTGGTTAAATGCCGGTAATATATATATTAATGAATTAGGATCGTGTGGCGCGCCGACCACTTATATATAATAAATGGGATCGTGTGGCACGCCGACAACAAAGTGATTTAAATTTTAGCATTGGCCATAGTTGCTGTGTAACGACCCGGCCCGTTGTTACGGGAATTACCACCCCGTTATGTTGCATTTACATATCTTATGCTTTTATATCAGTGTTAGAACCTATCGGATGAGTTAGGAATGAATTGAATTGAAAATGAAGCAAATAGCATATTTGAAAGAAGTTTGAATATGGAAAGTCAACCTAGAGTTGACTATTGAGTTAGAGTGCTCGGAATCAGATTCTGATGATTTGACTAGTTTCGGGGGATCATTTATGACTTAGGAGAGCAATCAGAATTGAATTTGGAGGTCCGGTGTAGTTTTAGGCTTGAATTGGCTAAGGTTGAATTTTGGCGAAATCCGAACGGTAGGTGAGATTTTGATCCGGGGGTCGGAATGGAATTCCGACAATTCCTGTAGCTTCATTATGCGATTTTGGATATGTCCGCAAATTTTCAGGTCATTCGGACGTCGTTTGGTCGGGTTTTTGATTGAATGAGCAATTCGGAAATTTTGAAGAAACTTAGGCTTGAATTATTGTGTAATTGGTGATTTTGATGTTTAGGATGGTGTTTTTATGTTATGAGCAAGTTTGAATGAGGTAATGTGATATACTGGTTGCTTTGATTGAGGTCTCGGGGGCCTCGGGGTGATTTCGGATGGCTAACGGGAATTTTTGAGTTGAAAAATGTAGCAGAAAAATTGCAGAGAAATTTTGTTCTATGCGATCGCAATGCTCTGATATGCGATCGCATAGTGTTAGCTACAGTGCCCGGAGAGTTTGTTCTATGCGATCGCAATGCTCTGATGCGATCGCATAGTGTTAGCTACAGTACCCAGGATTTTGTTCTATGCAATCGCATAGTGTTAGCTACAGTACCCAGGATTTTGTTCTATGCAATCGCATAGTGTTAGCTACAGTGCCCGGAGAGTTTGTTCTATGCGATCGCAATGCTCTGATGCGATCGCATAGTGTTAGCTACAGTACCGGACAGAATGTTAAAAACATTTCAGTCGCGAAAACAACCCATTTTTCCACCATTTTTGGCCGTTCTTGAGAGCTTTTGGACGGGAATTGAAGGGATTTCGACGGGGAATCATTGGAGGTAAGTTTTATGAGTTAAATACATGTTTTTATACAAGAATCATCCATGGAATTCATGAATCTATAGCTAAAAATCAAGAAAATAGGGCTTGGAGCAAAAACCTTAAATTTAGGATTTGAAGGACCATTTGTGGTCCGAATTGGGAGTTCTTGGTATGTACGGACTCGTGGCGAGATGAGGATTCCGAAAATGTGAATTTCAGAATTTTTCGAGATGTGGGCCCGGGGCTCGGGTTTTGCCAATTTCGTGATTTTTGATATTTTTCGAGTTCTTTCGATTGGGTTATGTTCTATTAGCCTATTTTGATATATTTGTACTGATTTTGACTAGTTTTGACGTGCGTGGATGCCGGTTCGAGGAGCTAAGGTGTCGCGAGCATGAGTTTTCGTCGGTTTGAGGTGGGTAATACTTGTAAATGATGTCCTGAGGGTTAGTAAACCCCGGACTTGCACATCTTAGTGCTGTGTTAAGTGACTTGCACGCCGGATGACGGGCGTGGGGTAGAGCACCATTGGGGATTATGACTTGGTCCGTCCCGCGTAATAAATAATAATACCTAATTGTTGAAGTGATTTGGACTAATTATCATGTTTGGGCTTCGTGCCAATTATTTGAGTCCTTCAGGGATTGGTATCACTGTTTTGATAACACTGTGCATATTTTATTATAATTTAAGGTTTAAAATGGGATTTTTGCTATTCAGCATTCTTATAAGGTTATGAAAAACTTGAATAAGGTCTTAATAATATTTTAGCTGTGAGCTAATGTGATATGGTTGCCCGTAGGGCTTTCTTGATTATTTGTTAGACTGATTGGGGCCGAGGGCCATATGTTAGGACATGACATTTTATGTGAGCATATGCATACACATGCATGGATCGGACTGCACGCCGCAGTGGTATACGGATCGGGCTGCGCGCCGCAGCAGGTGTGATATTATTATTGTGCTTGGGCTGTAGGAGCCCCTCCGGAGTCTGAACCCTCACAGTGAGCACGGGTACCCAAATTGGATCGGGCTACACGCCGTAGCGGTCATATGCATTGCATGGCATACATACATTGGTTTACGTGTACTACATGGCATAAAATTTTAGCACTCAGACTATACTGGCATATGTACATTTGTTGCTTTATTGACCAGATCTCCTGGTATAAATTGTTAAGGAGTGCTGAGCCCGAGAGGTTGATTTGAGTGCTGACTTGCACTGCTTGAGATTTTCCCAGGTATTGGTATGTTATAATGAAAGAAAGTAGCTAAAACTTTGGATTTCTAATAATCTACACACATATGCTGAAAAGGAATAAAATGATAGTGTTTTGAAGTTTAATGATAGTTCTGTATTGTGGAGCAAGAGATAGTGCATTGCGTGGTTTTCTTCCCTTCAGCATTATTTACTTTTATTACCGCTGAGTTGGAAGTACTCACACCCGACTCCCTGCACCTTGTGTGCAGATCCAGGTACATCACAGCAGAGCTGATTCTATTGCGGCTCGGGAGTGCTTTTGGACAGTCGAGGTAGCTGCCAGCGTTCGCAGGACCTGATTCTCCAGTTTGTCTGTATTTTTGTTCTGATCATCCCACACTTGTGCACAATTATATTCACTATTTACACTTGTATATTCCGTAGAGGCTCATGACTCTTGACCCTTCGGTCTATGGGAGTTGGTATGCGTTGGGACTTGGTTTCCCCGTTTTTGATATATCCATTACTGTTAAATTACAATTGTTATGTTTGAATGGGATAAGGCGAGCTCAAAGCTCCGTAATTGTTGTTCATTGGTCGGGCTGGCCTAGCTGTGTGCTGGGCACCATCACAATTGGGTTTTGGCGTCGTTACAAGTTGGTATCAGAGCCTAGGTTTACTAGGACTCACGAGTCTCGAGCCGGTTAGTAGAGTCTTGTGGATCGGTACGGGGACGCCTGTACTTATCCTCGGGAGGCTGCGAACCTTTAGGAAACACTTCACATTTCTTGGAATTCTTATCGTGCGCACTTGATTCATCTTGAGATATAATTTTTGAAATTCCTTCCACACGTCCGTGTATGCATCGAGCGCTCAGTAATATAATTGACTTATGGCTTGCGATTCCCCGGTCGAGGGGCGAGATATAATCTCCGTGAGTTCATGTTGGGCCAGTCGGGAGGACTTGAGGCCAGATCTTTGTCTATGGCTAGAGCACCAAGGTACTAATTTCGCGAGCCGGTATTATGAAGTTCATACGATCGGTATTGATCTCTATTGTGCAAATGGCAGCTTGATAATGGGAGAGCTGTAAAGTATTTAGTTCTTGTTGTGATTTGATATGTAGCCCTAGTTATGGGCGTGAGAAATATGTTCATTGCCTCTTAGCGGAAATGTAAAGTGCACTATGTGTGGTAGTATGAATTTACACTTAAGAAAATTGAATTGGTTGTGCTATGAGTATTGCGGTGAAAGGTATTTGACATATGTTATGATTCGAGCAGGTACAACGCATATTCAGGTAACAATTATGATAATATGATTCGTATAGTATTGAGATTTAATGTCGTTGAAATACATTGCGATACCTTGTTGAGTTGTGGATGTATTGTTAGAATGGTTTGGTGATTCTCTGGCAGGTGGATAGGCCAATTTACAAAGGAAACTCTGCCGAAATTTTTGGAAATTTTGGGACTTAGAAAGATTTCTTTCACCTAAATAGGGGGCGTTACTATTGTGTGTGAATGAATGCAAGGATTGCAAAAGAGTTAATATTTCTGATGATTCGAATCTCCGCCGAAGCTTGTAAATGACTTGAGTTTAATCTAACTAGAACTTTGTGGCATCACTTGAGTAATAATGACATGAGTGGTTAAAAGTGCTTTGATGAATGGCTTCGAGCTAAGTTGGGGTGGTTGCTATTGATTAACTGATTGCACTATTGTGTGCTATGTTGATTCTGTCTTTAAGTATGTTGGGAAGATTCTGACAAGGTTATGGCGCTTCGTAGATGTGAAGATGGATCGGGTGGCACGCCGCCACGGGTTATTTGGATCGGGTGGCACGCCGCCACAGGTATGGTATCTGGATCGGGTGGCACGCCGCCACGAGTGTGTCATTGGAGCGGGTTGCACGCCGCAACAGAATATTGTGAAAATATAGTTAATTATATGCTACCTGGTATACAATACTTCCTCGCTTATGAGGAAAAGACCGTTTTGAGTATCGCTTGGCGAATGGCACATCGGTTGTGTCCTTTCAGGATTTGATAGCATACGTTAGTTATTTCACCGTGGGTGAGGTTGAGTGCTTGGGTTCAAAACCTAGATCTGTGCGTGGCTAACCGTTTTGAGCTTAGTGGCTTGAGGTGCTTCATGAGTAATAACGTTGGGATAGAATCAAGAATCGTGGCAAGGCCACGTGATGTTATGACATCTCGAAGAGGATTCAGGTACTCTATTTCTATGATACGAGATGCGATCTCAGATCTATGTTATGATGGCACAGAGGAATTGAATTGCAGCTCTTTTGCTGGAGACAGTTATCATGATTTGAGCTGTCATGATTCGAGTGTGTTCATGCGTTTCTATTGGAGCCTATGTTGTGCTCGTCGCGGCTTAGGCCGGTGGTTGAGATGTCATGTCACCAGTGTGGTGTGTTATGATCAAAATGACCGTTGGAGTCATTAATGAATACGAGCATATTGGATCTTAGCTTGTTAGAAAGGTAAAAATCGAGGTTTGGCTCCGAAACCTATCGTGGTATGAGTTTTAAAAAGGAAAATATATTCACGAATGGTTAACCTGAGAGATGGGTTTGGTATATCGCGTGCTTCAGCTGCCGTGGGCAGGATATGGAGGTGTTGGAATAAGACTCTATCTAATGAAAGAGGTTTTCAGCTAGTATTTGGTGATTGTGGCCAGTTGTTGTGATTAGAGACTATCGTCTCGAGTGATTGGGTTGTCGATACATCATATGATCTCACCCGGAGTAGTGAATATGGGTTGTTGCAGTGGATTCGAGTGTATCCTGAGTATAGGCATGGGATTAGCTTTTGACATATGATTTCAGAAAGTGCAATGTGATTTATGGTTCAGATGGTCTGTGAAATTTTGACTATATGGTGTTTTCGGACTTATGTGAGATAGGGTGACGTATGATCACCCGAATATATGCTTGGTAAGGTCATTCGGCTATTGGGTGGCTTCTAGTACAACTCTGAGTCCGCTCGAGGACGAGCGTTTGTTTAAGTTGGGGAGAATGTAACGACCCGGCCCGTTGTTACGGGAATTACCACCCCGTTATGTTGCATTTACATATCTTATGCTTTTATATCAGTGTTAGAACCTATCGGATGAGTTAGGAATGAATTGAATTGAAAATGAAGCAAATAGCATATTTGAAAGAAGTTTGAATATGGAAAGTCAACCTAGAGTTGACTATTGAGTTAGAGTGCTCGGAATCAGATTCTGATGATTTGACTAGTTTCGGGGGATCATTTATGACTTAGGAGAGCAATCGAATTGAATTTGGAGGTCCGGTGTAGTTTTAGGCTTGAATTGGCTAAGGTTGAATTTTGGCGAAATCCGAACGGTAGGTGAGATTTTGATCCGGGAGTCGGAATGGAATACCGATAGTTGCAGTAGCTCCGTTAGGTGACTTTGGATGTGCCTGCAAAATTTTAGGTCATTCGGACGTCGTTTGGTCGGATTTTTGATCGAAAGTTAGTTTCGGAAATTTTGAAGAAACTTTGGCTTGAATCCGTGTGTAATTGGTGATTTTGATGTTTAGGATGGTGTTTTTATGTTATGAGCAAGTTTGAATGAGGTAATGTGATATACCGGTGGCTTTGATTGAGGTCCCGGGGGCCTCGGGGTGATTTCGGATGGCTAACGGGAATTTTTGAGTTTAAAAATGCAGCAGAAAATATTGCAGAGAAATTTTGTTCTATGCGATCGTAGAGAATTTTTTTCTATGCGAGCGCATAATTTTGTTCTATGCGATCGCAATGCTCTGATGCGATCGCATAGTGTTAGCTACAGTACCCAGGATTTTGTTCTATGCAATCGCATAGTGTTAGCTACAATGCCCGGAGAGTTTGTTCTATGCGATCGCAATGCTCTGATGCGATCGCATAGTGTTAGCTACAGTACCGGACAGAATGTTAAAAACATTTCAGTCGCGAAAACAACCCATTTTTCCACCATTTTTGGCCGTTCTTGAGAGCTTTTGGACGGGAATTGAAGGGATTTCGACGGGGAATCATTGGAGGTAAGTTTTATGAGTTAAATACATGTTTTTATACAAGAATCATCCATGGAATTCATGAATCTATAGCTAAAAATCAAGAAAATAGGGCTTGGAGCAAAAACCTTAAATTTAGGATTTGAAGGACCATTTGTGGTCCGAATTGGGAGTTCTTGGTATGTACGGACTCGTGGCGAGATGAGGATTCCGAAAATGTGAATTTCAGAATTTTTCGAGATGTGGGCCCGGGGCTCGGGTTTTGCCAATTTCGTGATTTTTGATATTTTTCGAGTTCTTTCGATCGGGTTATGTTCCATTAGCCTATTTTGATATATTTGTACTGATTTTGACTAGTTTTGACGTGCGTGGATGCCGGTTCGAGGAGCTAAGGTGTCGCGGGCATGAGTTTTCGTCGGTTCGAGGTGGGTAATACTTGTAAATGATGTCCTGAGGGTTAGTAAACCCCGGACTTGCACATCTTAGTGCTGTGTTAAGTGACTTGCACGCCGGATGACGGGCGTGGGGTAGAGCACCATTGGGGATTATGACTTGGTCCGTCCCGCGTAATAAATAATAATACCTAATTGTTGAAGTGATTTGGACTAATTATCATGTTTGGGCTTCGTGCCAATTATTTGAGTCCTTCAGGGATTGGTATCACTGTTTTGATAACACTGTGCATATTTTATTCTAATTTAAGGTTTAAAAATGGGATTTTTGCTATTCAGCATTCTTATAAGGTTATGAAAAACTTGAACAAGGTCTTAATAATATTTTAGCCGTGAGCTAATGTGATATTGTTGCCCGTAGGGCTTTCTTGATTATTTGTTAGACTGATTGAGGCCGAGGGCCATATGTTAGGGCATGACATTCATGTGAGCATATGCATACACATGCATGGATTGGACTGCACGCCGCAGTGGTATATGGATCGGGCTGCGCGCCGCAGCAGGTGTGATATTGATATTGTGCTTGGGCTGTAGGAGCCCCTCCGGAATCTGGACACCCCCAGTGAGCACGGGTACCCAAAAGGATCAGGCTACACGCCGTAGCGGTCATATGCATTGCATGGCATACATACATTGGTTTACGTGTACTACGTGGCATAACATTTTAGCACTCATACTTTACTGGCACATGTACATTTGTTGCTTTATTGACCAGATCTCCTGGTATAAATTGTTAAGGAGTGCTGAGCCCGAGAGGCTGATTTGAGTGCTGACTTGCACTGCTTGAGATTTTCCCAGGTATTGGTATGTTATAATGAAAGAAAGTAGCTAAAACTTTGGATTTCTAATAATCTACACACATATGCTGAAAAGGAATAAAATGATAGTGTTTTGAAGTTTAATGATAGTTCTGTATTGTGTAGCAAGAGATAGTGCATTGCGTGGTTTTCTTCCCTTCAGCATTATTTACTTTTATTACCGCTGAGTTGGAAGTACTCACACCCGACTCCCTGCACCTTGTGTGCAGATCCAGGTACATTACAGCAGAGCTGATTCTATTGCGGCTCGGGAGTGCTTTTGGACAGTCGAGGTAGCTGCCAGCGTTCGCAGGACCTGATTCTCCAGTTTGTCTATATTTTTGTTCTGATCATCCCACACTTGTGCACAATTATATTCACTATTTACACTTGTATATTCCGTAGAGGCTCATGACTCTTGACCCTTCGGTCTATGGGAGTTGGTATGCGTTGGGACTTGGTTTCCCCGTTTTTGATATATCCATTACTGTTAAATTACAATTGTTATGTTTGAATGGGATAAAGCGAGCTCATAGCTCTATGATTGTTGTTGATTGGTCGGGCTGGCCTAGCAGTGTGCTGGGCGCCATCACGACCGGATTCGGGGTCGTGACATGCTGGTAGCATATTGATACATTTGGGAGCGGGTGGTACGCCTACCACAATGTATAACTTATTGATACATTTGGGAACGGGTGGTACGCCTACCACAAGGTATAACTTATTGTTACATTTGGGAGCGGGTGGTATGCCTACCACAAGATATGAAATGAAAAATGAATTGAGACACGAAAGTAAGTTTTGTTCCTTTGACTAGCTTACTCTGGATATTATGAGTTATTGACTGTTATTTCAGAACATATTCTTTCCTTATAAACGTTTGATAACGTTTATTGCTGTTGTATATGTATATATATTTCAATTGTACAGGTTTATGTGAGTGACTGGCCTTAGTCTCGTCACTGCTTCGCCGGGATAGGCCAGGCACTTACCAGCACATGGGGTCGGTTGTGCTGATACTACACTCTGCGCTCTTTTTGCGCGGATACAAGTTACGGACAGCAACAACGACAGTAGCGATTGTGGATATTCCGACTACGGAGACTACGAGGTAGCCTTGCAGGCGTCCGCAGGACCCGTTGTCTCTTCTATCTATGTATTTCATTTTGGTATCTCATGTATTCGAGATAAAAAACTTATATTTCTTTCAAACAATTGTGTGTATTATTCTTAGAAGTATGTGAGTATTATGTGTGACGACCCGGCCCGTCGTCACGAGAATTACCACCCCGTTATGTTGTAAATACATGTTTTATGGTTTTATATCAGTGTTAGAGTCTATCGGGTGAGTTAGGAGTGATTGGGATTGGAAATGAGGCATATAGCCTTTGTGAAGGAAACTTGAATAAAGAAAGTCAACCCGGAGTTGACTATTTGGTTAGAGGGCTCGGAATCGGATTCTGATGATTCGGTTAGTTCCGGGAGGTGATTTGTGACTTAGGGGAGCGATCGGAATTGAATTTGGAGGCCCGGTGTAGAAATAGGCTTGAATTGGCTAAGGTTGAGTTTTGGCAAAATCCGAACGGTAGGTGAGATTTTGATCCGGGTGTCGGAATGGAATTCCGACAGTTGCAGTAGCTTCGTTAGGTGATTTTGGATGTGCCTGCAAAATTTCAGGTCATTCGGACGTCGTTTGGTCGGGTTTTTGATCGAATGTGTAATTCGGAAAGTTTTAAGGGATTTAGGCTTGAATTCGATGTGAATTATGGATTTTGGTGTTATTAGACGTGTTTTGAGGATTGGAGCAAGTTCGAATAAGGTGTTAAGATGTGTTGGTGTGTTTGGATGAGGTCCCGGGGGCCTCGGGGTGTTTTCGGATGGTTAAACGGAAGAAAAATCATGGAAATTGCAGGTTGGGATTCTGTTTCTGTTGTTTTCGCCCCTGCGGAAATGGAACCGCAGAGGCGATTCCGCTGAAGTGGAAATGGAAGCACGGAGGCGGAATGCTCCGCAGGAGCGGACTCTTGTTCGTTGATCCTCTATCGCGGGTGCGAGAATAAAACCGCAGAAGCAGTCAGGAGATGGAATTGGGAATTACGCAGGAGCGGATGGCTTCGCGCTTAAGCAAGTCCGCATAAGCGGACTCCTAATCGCAGGAGCGGGAGGATCCGCAGGAGCGGCCTCGCCTGGAACCGCTGAAGCGACCCTTTGGTCGCGGATACGGACTCGTAGGAGCGGAAATATTTTCGCAGGAGCGAAAATCGCTGTAAGTTAAGTGTATCAGAAGTTAGAAAAATTTCAGAACATTTCACACATTTGGGTCTCGGCTTTAGAGGCGATTTTGGCAATTTTGAAGAGAAATTCAAGGGAAATCATCAGGTAATCAACTATGGACTTAAACTATGATTAGTATTGATAATATTATGCAATTATATCATGAAAATGGAGGAATTTGGGGTAAATTATGGAGGATTTAGCCCTAGGCTTGAACTTTAGAAAATCGAGGTTTTGAATGGGCAAATGGAGTCCGAATTTGGTAAAATTGATATGCTTAGACTCGTATTGAGATGAGGGTTCCGAATATGTGACTTTCGTGATTTTTCGATAAGCGTACCGAAAGTCGGGTTTTGACAACTTTGGGAATTTTGACGTAAATTGAGTTGTATTGATTGGGTGTCGTCCCATTGGCCTAATTTGTTGTATTTCTACCTGTATTTGATCAGATTCTACGCGTGCGGAGCTTGATTCTCGTGGCAAGGGCATTGCGGAGTAGTCGTCGCACCGTATTGAGGTGAGTAATAGATGCGGGTGATGACCAGCGGGTTCGAAACCCCGGTATACCACTTTGTGACGCTGTATAGCGGCGAGACACGCACACTCTTGAGAGTGCGGGGTCGATCATGAACTGGAGACTATATATTAGTCCGACCTGTTGATACTGTATTATTGGCTATTCTCGAGCCGTCGAACCTCCTTCTCGGATGGTTGCATATATATATATTGTGATAATGGCCACTCTTGAGCCGAGGAACCCCCTTCTTGGGCGGTTGAGTATACATGTGGGCCGTGAGCCAGTTATTGGATCCCGCGAGGATCGTTATCATTGTCTTATCATATAGACATGCTAGTTTACTACTAGTCCGCAGCTATTTTTGTTATTATGCTAATTCCAATCTCTGGAACTTGATATTACTGTTTTCCAACCGAAAAATGATAAAAGAGTTTTCAAAAACTATTTTTGGGCCTGCGAGGCTGTATCTGCATATTAGCTGACTAGTAGTGGATCGGGCTGCGCGCCGCAGCGAGGTATATGTTGGATCGGACTGCGCGCCGCAGGAATATCTCTATGAGATGTGCTTGGGCTGTAGGAGCCCCTCCGGAGTCTGAAGCCCCACAGTGAGCACGGGTACCCAAAATTGGAGTCGGGCTACGCGCCGTAGCGGTCATATCATGCATTGCATTGCATTTAGCTACATCCGCTAGCTGTTATGCTATTTATTGGTATTTGTTCGTACAGGTACAGTGAAGAGTGATTCTATGACAGGGTAGCTGATTATAGCTTTACATAGTGCTTTATTGCGGATTTCTTATCTCGCGCTGTCTTACCCTTGTTTATTACCACCGAGTCCGGCAGTACTCATTTTACTCCCCGCACCTTGTGTGCGGATCCGGGTACCTCTCAGCGAGTGATCCGATAGGCTGTGCGAGGCGACATCCGTGGGATATACGAGGTAGCCTGCAGAGTCCGCAGGACCCGATATTCCTTCTTATCGTCTTGATTTTGTATTGACTTTTCTTTCCGCACTTGGTATCTTGTAAACCTTTATACACTCATGTTCGGTAGAGGCTCATGACTCTTGACCCTCGGTCTATGGGAGTTGATGTATTATGGGACTTGGTTCCCTGTTTTCGTTATTTGTATCGCTATTGCTTCGTGATTTAATATGCTTAAATGAGCTAAAGAGAGCTTCTAGCTCCGTTAATGTTATCGATCAGTCAGGCTGGCTTAGCAATGTGCTTGGGCGCCATCACGACCGGATTTGGGGTCGTGACAAGTTGGTATCAGAGCCTAGGTTTACTAGGCCTCATGAGTCTTAAGCCGGTTAGTAGAGTCTTGTGGATCGGTACGGGGACGCCTGTACTTATCCTCGGGAGGCTGCGAACCTTTAGGAAAACTTCACTTTTCTTGAACTCTGTCGTGCGATCTTGTTGTTTCTGAGAACTGAACTTCTATATTTTATTCTCTCGCAGATGGCGAGAACGTGAGCATCAGGACGAGGTGGACGACCTCCATTGCCACCTGTTAGAGGCCGTGGGCGCGGTCGTGCTAGAGTTAGAGGTAGAGCGGCTGAGGCAGTGCCAGCTGACCCGCCCGTTGTACCAGTTCAGGAGCAGCCCCCAGTGGTTGAAGCTCCAGCAGTCCCAGTTCAGGGCCGGACTATATCTATTGCTATTCCTGGTCTTCAGGAGACTCTTGCTCAGATATTATCAGTGTGTTCCGGTTTGGCTCAGGTAGTTTCAGCTACCGCTACTGTAGCGACATCTCAGTCAGGGGGAGGTCAGCAGACCCCTGCAGCTCGCACACCTGATCCGGTTGTTCAGGGACTTCAGATGCCAGAGGCTGTCCCCGCTCAGGTGGTTGCACCGGTTATTCCTCCAGCTGCACCAGCTCCAGCTCCAGAGCATATGGTTCAAGTTATGCCCGAGGACGAGCAGCGTCGTCTTGAGAGATTTGGTAGACTTCAGCCACCCCATTTCAGTGGCGTTGAGGGCGAGGATGCCCAGGGTTTCTTGGATAAATGTCAGAAGATGCTGCGTACGGCTGGTATTCTTGAGTCCGGCGGAGTTTCATTTACTACATTTCAGTTCACTGGTCCCGCATTTGATTGGTGGGAGGAGTTTGAGAGGCGTAGGCCTGCTAGAGCAGCACCTCTCACATGGCAGCAGTTCTCTACTCTCTTTCTAGAGAAATATGTACCTCGGTCTCGTCGCGAGGAGCTACGTCGCCGGTTCGAGTGGTTGATTCAGGGCGACATGTCTGTGACTCAGTATGAGCTTAGATTCACTCAGTTGGCTAGGCATGCCACATGGATGATCCCCACTGATAGGGAGAGGATCAGGAGGTTCATTGATGGCCTCAACTACTCTATCCGTATTCTTATGACCGGCGAGCGAGTTCTGTCATCATCGTTTGAGCAGGTAGCTGATATGGCACGCTCCATTGAGGCGGATCGTCGCCGAGAGAGAGAGGAGCGGGAGGCCAAGAGGCCTCGTGGTTCTGGTAGTTTCAGTGGTGCTCCATCTCGAGGGCATTCCCAGCAGAGCCGAGGTCGCTCATCTAGACCTTCTCATTCAGGCCGCCCAGAGCAGAGCGGAGGTTCTTATGGTCGTGGTCGACAGGGGTTTCGGCAGGGTCAGTCATCACTTAGTGCCCTCCCAGCCCAGAGTGCAGCACCTACTTCTCCAGCACCAGGTGCATGTTATGAGTGTGGTGAGTTTGGCCACATGAGGAGACATTGCCCTCGACTATGTAGGGGCAGGACTCAGCAAAGGGATCAGCACTCCGCTTCAGCACCATCTCAGTCTAGTAGAGGTGGAGGTAAGTCTTCTCGTGGTCGCCCCAGGGGCGAGGAGAGATCTGGTGGAGGCCAGGCACGGTTCTATGCACTTCCTGACAGGCGTGATGCAGTTGCCTCCGATGCAGTGATTACAGGTATCATTTCTGTCTGTCACAGAGATGCCTCTGTTCTATTTGATCCAGGATCCACATATTCTTACGTGTCCTCTTATTTTGCACATCACTTGGGTGCGACTCGTGGTAGTCTTGATTTACCTGTTCATGTATCCACCCCCGTGGGTGATACGATTGTTGTGGATCATGTCTATAGATCCTGTGTTATATCTTTTGGGGGTCTGGAGACCGAGGCAGATTTGTTATTGTTGGGTATAGTGGATTTTGATGTTATATTGGGTATGGACTGGTTGTCTCCGTATCATGCGATATTGGACTGTCATGCTAAGACAGTTACGTTGGCCATTCCTGGTATTTCTCAGATTGAGTGGCGGGGTTCGACTAATTTCATCCCTAGCCGTGTTATTTCGTTCTTAAAAGCTCAGAAGATGGTTGAAAAAGGGTGTTTATCGTACTTAGCTTTTGTGAGAGATGTGGGAGCCGAATCTCCTAGCATTGATTCTGTACCTGTTGTGAGGGATTTCCCAGATGTATTCCCCTCAGACCTGCCGGGCATGCCGCCGGACAGGGATATTGATTTTGGTATTGACTTGGTGCTGGGCACTCAGCCCATATCCATTCCTCCTTTTCGAATGGCACCAGCCGAGTTGAAAGAACTAAAAGAGGAGCTTCAAGAGCTTCTGGATAAGGGTTTCATCCGCCCTAGTGTGTCTCCGTGGGGTGCGCCGGTATTATTTGTTAAAAAGAAAGATGGTTCCATGCGAATGTGTATTGATTATAGGCAATTGAACAAAGTGACGGTGAAGAACAAGTACCCTCTACCGCGCATAGATGATTTGTTTGATCGGTTACAGGGTGCGAGGGTGTTTTCTAAGATCGATCTTCGTTCAGGCTATCATCAGCTGAAGATCAGGGACTCGGATATTATGAAGACTGCATTCAGGACCCGATATGGTCATTATGAGTTTCTTGTGATGTCTTTTGGGTTGACCAACGCCCCAGCAGCATTTATGCATCTGATGAACAGTGTGTTGAGGCCTTATTTGGATTCATTTGTGATTGTGTTCATTGATGACATTCTAGTCTACTCCCGTAGTCAGGAGGAGCATGCTCAGCATTTGAGTATTGTGTTGCAGAGATTTAGAGAGGAGAAGCTATATGCTAAATTCTCCAAGTGCGAGTTTTGGCTCGAGTCCGTAGCATTTCTAGGACATGTGGTGTCTCGTGATGGTATTCGGGTTGATCCTAAGAAGATAGAGGCGGTGCAGAGTTGGCCTAGACCATCCTTAGCTACAGAGATCAGGAGCTTTCTTGGCTTGGTGGGATATTATCGCCGGTTTGTTCGGGGATTTTCATCCATTGCTTCTTCATTGACTAAACTGGCTCAGAAAGGTGCACCATTCGTGTGGTCGGATGAGTGCAAGGAGAGCTTTCAGAAGCTCAAGACAGCTTTGACCACAGCTCCAGTGTTAGTATTGCCATCAGCTTCGGGTTCATATACCGTTTATTATGATGCCTCGAGAGTGGGGATAGGTTGTGTGTTGATGCAGGAAGGAAAGGTAATTGCTTATGCTTCTCGGCAGTTGAAGCCGCATGAGAAGAACTATCCTGTTCATGACTTGGAGCTAGCCGCCATTGTTCATGCCTTGAAGATTTGGAGGCACTATTTGTACGGTGTGTCTTGTGAGGTGTATACCGACCATCGTAGTCTCCAACACTTGTTCAAACAGAAAGACCTTAATTTGAGACAGCGGAGATGGCTAGAGTTGCTGAAGGATTATGACATTACTATATTATATCATCCGGGAAGGCCAATGTGGTGGCCGATGCTTTGAGCCGGAAGGCGGTCAGTATGGGGAGCTTGGCATATATTCCAGCTGAGGAGAGGCCATTTGCTTATGATGTTCGGGTGCTAGCCAATCGGCTAGTGAGGTTAGATATTTCGGAGCCCAGCAGGGTATTGGCTTGTGTTGTATCTCGGTCATCTCTATATGATCGTATTCGTGAGCACCAGTATGATGATCCGCATTTGGCTGTCCTTAGGGACAGAGTTCAGCATGATGATGCTAGAGATGTCACCATTGATAGTGACGGCGTATTGAGGATGTAGGGCCGGATATGTGTGCCCAATGTTGATGGCCTTCGTGAGTTGATTCCGGAAGAGGCCCATAGCTCGCGGTATTCTATCCATCCAGGAGCCGCGAAGATGTATCAAGATTTGAAACAGCACTATTGGTGGAGAAAGATGAAAATGGACATTGTCAGACATGTAGCACGGTGCCTCAACTGTCAGCAGGTTAAGTACGAGCACCAGAGGCCCGGTGGTGTATTTCAGCGCATTGTTATTCCCGAGTGGAAATGGGAGAGGATCACTATGGACTTTGTTACTGGACTCCCTCGGACGGCGAGGAAGTTTGATTCTGTATGGGTGATTGTAGATAGACTGACCAAGTCAGCTCACTTCATTCCAGTTAGTACTACCTACTCATCGGAGCGGTTGGCATCGATCTTTATTCGAGAGATTGTACGGTTGCATGGAGTCCCAGTGTCTATCATATCCGATAGGGGTACCCAGTTCACTTCTCAGTTTTGGAGAGCATTTCAGCGAGAGATGGGTACGCGGGTTGAGTTGAGTACAACATTTCACCCCCAGATAGACGGACAGTCTGAGCACACTATTCGGATCTTGGAGGATATGTTGCGAGCTTGTGTGATTGATTTTGGTGGTTTGTGGGATGAGTTCCTACCACTTGCTGAGTTTGCCTACAACAACGGTTATCGGTCGAGTATTCGGATGGCCCCGTATGAGGCATTGTATGGCAGGCGGTGTAGATCCCCGTGGGATGGTTTGAGCTCTGGTGAGGTTAGATTGATAGGGACCGAGTTAGTCCAGGATGCTCTGGATAGAGCAAAGTTGATCCGAGAGGCTTCGTACAGCACGGTCTCGTTAGAAGAGTTATGCGGACCGTAGAGTTCGGGAGTTGTCTTTCATGGTTGGTGACGAGTATTGCTGAAGATTTCACCGATGAAGGGTGTCATGAGGTTTGGGAAGAAAGGAAAGTTGAGTCCCGGGTACATTGGTCCTCTTGAGATACTTAGGAGAGTTGGAGAGGTGGCATATGAGTTGGCCTTGCCGCCCGAGCTTATCCGGCGTTCATCCGGTATTCCATGTGTCTATGCTCCGGAAGTACATTGGAGATCCGTCTCATGTATTAGACTTCGAGTACCATTCAGCTTGATGGTGATCTATCCTATGATGTGGAGCCTATTGCCATTTTGGGACGGCATGTGAGAAAATTGAGGTCTAAGGAGATTGCATCAGTTAAGGTTCAGTGGAGAGGTCGACCCGTGGAGGAAGCCACTTGGGAGATCGAGCGGGAGATGCGGAGCAGATATCCTCACTTGTTTGAGACTTCAGGTATGTTTCTTGACCCGCTCGAGGACGAGCGTTTGCTTAAGAGGGGAGAATGTGACGACCCGGCCCGTCGTCACGAGAATTACCACCCCGTTATGTTGTAAATACATGTTTTATGGTTTTATATCAGTGTTAGAGTCTATCGGGTGAGTTAGGAGTGATTGGGATTGGAAATGAGGCATATAGCCTTTGTGAAGGAAACTTGAATAAAGAAAGTCAACCCGGAGTTGACCATTCGGTTAGAGGGCTCGAAATCGGATTCTGATGATTCGGTTAGTTCCGGGAGGTGATTTGTGACTTAGGGGAGCGATCGGAATTGAATTTGGAGGCCCGGTGTAGAAATAGGCTTGAATTGGCTAAGGTTGAGTTTTGGCAAAATCCGAACGGTAGGTGAGATTTTGATCCTGGTGTCGGAATGGAATTCCGACAGATTGCAGTAGCTTCGTTAGGTGATTTTGGATGTGCCTGCAAAATTTCAGGTCATTCGGACGTCGTTTGGTCGGGTTTTTGATCGAATGTGTAATTCGGAAAGTTTTAAGGGATTTAGGCTTGAATTCGATGTGAATTATGGATTTTGGTGTTATTAGACGTGTTTTGAGGATTGGAGCAAGTTCGAATAAGGTGTCAAGATGTGTTGGTGTGTTTGGATGAGGTCCCGGGGGCCTCGGGGTGTTTTCGGATGGTTAAACGGAAGAAAAATCATGGAAATTGCAGGTTGGGATTCTGTTTATGTTGTTTCCGCTCCTGCGGAATTATGGGCGCAGGAGCGATTCCGCAGAAGCGGACGAGGGGCGCAGGAGCGCTTGGTTACGCAGAAGCGGAAATCATTCCGCTGAAGCGGCATCGCTGGTGCGAGCCAGTGATCGCAGAAGCGGACGAGAAGAAAAATGAGAAGGTCCGCAGAAGCGGACACTTGACCGCCTGGGCGAGTCCGCAGGAGCGGGCTCTGTAGCGCAGAAGCGGATGGCTTCGCAGAAGCGGACGTTTTATCGCAGAAGCGGACGCGCTTAAGCGGTCCTTTTCTCGCAGAAGCGGAATTGGCCGGCTAGGCCTGGAATCGCTGAAGCGACCCTTTGGTCGCGGATACGGACTCGTAGGAGCGGAAATATTTTCGCAGAAGCGAAAATCGCTGTAAGTTAAGTGTATCAGCAGTTAGAAAAATTTCAGAACATTTCACACATTTGGGTCTCGGCTTTAGAGGCGATTTTGGCGATTTTGAAGAGAAATTCAAGGGAAATCATCAGGTAATCAACTATGGACTTAAACTATGATTAGTATTGATAATATTATGCAATTATATCATGAAAATGGAGGAATTTGGGGTAAATTATGGAGGATTTAGCCCTAGGCTTGAACTTTAGAAAATCGAGGTTTTGAATGGGCAAATGGAGTCCGAATTTGGTAAAATTGATATGCTTAGACTCGTATTGAGATGAGGGTTCCGAATATGTGACTTTCGTGATTTTTCGATAAGCGTACCGAAAGTCGGGTTTTGACAACTTTGGGAATTTTGACGTAAATTGAGTTGTATTGATTGGGTGTCGTCCCATTGGCCTAATTTGTTGTATTTCTACTGTATTTGAGCAGATTCTACGCGTGCGGAGCTTGATTCTCGTGGCAAGAGCATTGCGGAATAGTCATCGCACTGTATTGAGGTGAGTAATAGATGTGGGTGATGACCAGCGGGTTCGAAACCCCGGTATACCACTTTGTGACGCTGTATAGCGGCGAGACACGCACACTCTTGAGAGTGCGGGGTCGATCATGAACTGGAGACTATATATTAGTCCGACCCGTTGATACTGTATTATTGGCTATTCTCGAGCCGTCGAACCTCCTTCTCGGATGGTTGCATATATATATATTGTGATAATGGCCACTCTTGAGCCGAGGAACCCCTTCTTGGGCGGTTGAGTATACATGTGGGCCATGAGCCAGTTATTGGATCCCGCGAGGATCGTTATCATTGTCGTATCATATAGACATGCTAGTTTACTACTAGTCCGCAGACTATTTTTGTTATTATGCTAATTCCAATCTCCGGAACTTGGTATTACTTGTTTTCCAACCGAAAAATGATAAAAGAGTTTTCAAAAACTATTTTTGAGCATGCGAGGCTGTATCTGCATATTAGCCTGACTAGTAGTGGATCGGGCTGCGCGCCGCAGCGAGGTATATGTTGGATCGGACTGCGCGCCGCAGAATATCTCTATGAGATGTGCTTGGGCTGTAGGAGCCCCTCCGGAGTCCGAACCCCCACGGTGAGCACGGGTACCCAAAATTGGAGTCGGGCTACGCGCCGTAGCGGTCATATCATGCATTGCATTGCATTTAGCTACATCCGCTAGCTGTTATGCTATTTATTGGTATTTGTTGGTACAGGTACAGTGAAGATTGATTCTATGACGGGGTAGCTGATTATAGCTTTACATAGTGCTTTATTGCGGATTTCTTATCTGCGCTGTCTTACCCTTGTTTATTACCACTGAGTCTGGCGGTACTCATTTTACTCCCTGCACCTTGTGTGCAGATCCAGGTACCTCTCAGCAGTGATCCAGTAGCTGTGCGAGGCGACATCTGTGGGATAATCGAGGTAGCTGCAGAGTCCGCAGGACCCGATATTCCTTCTTATTGTCTTGATTTTGTATTGACTTTTCTTTCCGCACTTGGTATCTTGTAAACCTTTATACACTCATGTTCGGTAGAGGCTCATGACTCTTGACCCTTGGTCTATGGGAGTTGATGTATTATGGGACTTGGTTCCCTGTTTTCATTATTTGTATCGCTATTGCTTCGTGATTTAATATGCTTAAATGAGCTAAAGAGAGCTTCTAGCTCCGTTAATGTTATCGATCAGTCAGGCTGGCTTAGCAATGTGCTGGGCGCCATCACGACCGGATTTGGGGTCGTGACATTATGACACCAGTCTTGGGTAGTGTATCATGTTTGGGTTTCTGTATCATATTTGATAAAGTTGACTAAGTTTAATTATGACACAGCTAAGTTTAATTATGACACCGCTAAGTATGTGAGTATTATGACACCGCTAAGTTTAATTACTCCGCTGTAATTATATGTTTTTAATTTAAAGTCTTATGAAGAGTTTGGTAACTAATGAAAATGTAAGTAATAGTTGGCTTGCCTAGCTTCCACCAGTAGGCTCTATCATGACTCCCGATGGTGGGAAATCCGGGTCGTGACAAGTTGGTATCGGAGCACTAGGTTGCACAGGTCTCACAACTCACGAACAACCTTAGTAGGGTCTGAGGGATCGGTACGGAGACGTTTGTATTTATCCCCCAGAGGCTACAGAGTTAGGAAAATCTTCCCTTTATTCTTTCCAGTCGTGCGACTTGATCTTTCAAATGTTAATTGAACTTCTACTCTGTTCTTCCGCGGATGGTAAGAACACGTGCATCCTCATTTACTGACAAGCAGCCCGAGGTCCCAGCAGCGGCAGCTCCCGCTAGGGGCAGAGGCCGAGGTCGAGGTCGTCCTAGAGGCCAAGGTAGGGGCAGAGCTCAGCCCCGAGCAGCAGCACAAGTGGCAGAACCTCAGGCTCATATCAAGGAGGAGGTTCCAGTCCCAATAGCTCTAGTAGGCCCAGCTCAGGTCCCATGAGGGGTTATGTTTTCACCGGATCTTCAGGATGCTTTGGTCCGGATAGCAGGTTTTATGGATAATATCACCAGAGCAGGTTTATTACCAGTAGGACCAGCCACTTCTCAGGCTGGAGGAGGTAATCAAACTCCTGCTACACGCACTCCGGAGCCAGTAATTCCCCAGGCTCAGGTTCCTGTGATTCAGCAAGTTGAGGCAGCTCAGCCTGTTATTGTGACTCCGGCTAATGATGGTGCGGCTATGTCCGCTGATGCGTTATAGAGATTAGACATGTTTACCAAGATGTTCACTACCACATTCAGTGGAACTCCTTCAGAGGATCCACAAGATTTCCTATATAGCTGCTACGAGGTTCTCCGTACTTTGGGCATTGTGGAGACTAATGGTGTGGACTTTGCTACTTTTTGATTATCTGGTTCTGCCAAGACTTGGTGGAGGGATTATTGTCTATCCAGGCCAGCGGGATCATCATCTTTGACTTGGGGGCAATTTGCAGAACTGTTCTTGGAAAAGTTCCTTCCAGCAACTCAGCGGGAGGCTCTGCGCAAACAATTTGAGCGTCTTCATCAGGGTTCTATGTCTGTCACACAGTACGAGACTAGGTTCGTGGACCTGGCTCGTCATGCTATTATCATACTTCCCACAGATCGGGAAAGGGTGAGAAGGTTTATTAATGGCTTGAATCAGCCAATTCGACTACAGATGGCTTTGGGGGCAGGAACTGAAATCACTTTTTAGGAGGCGGCTAATGCAGCCCACCGGATCGAGATGGCTCTGTCACAGGGAGTAGGTCGTGGATCAGATAAGAGGCCCCATAATTCGGGAAGATTCAGTGGTACATCGTCGGAAGGTAGAGATTCTCATAATAGAGGCCATCCTCCTAGGCCTTATCAATCATCTCTTCAGGTTTCTCATGATGCTTCTGGTGATCGTAATTCTCAGCCACGCTACTCTGATCAGCAGCCTATCAGTGCACCACCACTTCGCTATTTTGAGCAGCCGAGGGCTTGTTTTACGTGTGGTGATCTTAGGCACATTGCAAAGTATTGCCCTCGAGATTCTGACAGATCTCAGCAGCAGGGTTCTCGTGCCATAGTTCAGGCCCCAGTTCCCACACAGCCTGCCCAGCTAGCTAAAGGCAGAGGTAGAGGACATAGAGGTGGAGGTAGAGGTCATAGAAGTGGAGCTCAGATAGATAGAGGTAGAGACCAGCCAGCAGCTGATCGTCCAAGAGATACTGCTCAGGGTGGTGGGGCACAGCCCCGATGTTATGCACTTCCCGCCAGACCAGAGGCTGAGTCTTCTGATGCCGTCATTACGGGTATTATTTTGGTTTGTGATAGAAAGGCATCAGCATTATTTGACCCTGGGTCTACATATTCGTATGTGTCTTCCTATTTTGCACCGTACTTGATTCAGCCCAGTGATCCACTGAGTGTTCCTGTTCATGTGTCTACACTAGTAGGCGATTCTATTGTGGTTGATCGAGTTCATCGGTCATGTATTATAGTAATTGAGGGTCTCGAGACCCGTGCTGATTTATTGCTCCTAATATGGTGGACTTTGATATTATATTAGGCATGGACTGGCTATCTCCATATCATGCTATTTTAGATTGCCATGCCAAGACTGTGACTTTAGCTCTGCCAAATTTGCCTCGTATAGAGTGTAAAGGAATTTCAGGTCATACTAGTCGCAATGTTATTTCTTATGTTAAGGCTCAACGTATGGTTGGGAAGGGATGCTTGGCTTATTTGGCCTATGTCCGGGATTCCGGTACTGAGGTTCCTTCTATTGACTCTGTGCCTGTGGTTCGCGAATTTCCTGAAGTATTTCCTTCAGACTTTCCAGGTATGCCGCCTGATAGGGACATTGATTTTTGCATTGATTTGGCTCCAGGCACTCAGCCCATTTCCATTCCCCCATATCGTGTGGGTCCGCCAGAGTTAAAAGAATTGAAGGAGTTGTTGCAAGATTTACTTGGAAAGGGTTTCATTAGACCCAGTGTTTCGCCGTGGGGTGCACCAGTATTATTTGTAAAGAAGAAAGATGGTTCGATGAGAATGTGCATTGACTATCGACAATTAAACAAGGTGACTATCAAAAATAAATATCCACTTCCGCGAATTGATGATTTATTTGACCAGCTTCAGGGTGCCAAGGTATTTTTGAAGATAGATTTGAGATCTGGCTATCACCAGCTGAAGATTAGGGCATCTGATGTCCCAAAGACACCGTTCCACACTCGGTACGGACATTATGAATTTCTGGTCATGTCTTTTGGGTTGACAAATGCCCCAGCAGCTTTTATGGAATTGATGAATCGGGTGTTCCGGCCTTATTTAGACTTGTTTGTAATAGTCTTCATTGATGACATATTAATATATTCCCGCAGTCAGGAGGAGCATGCGCAACATCTCAGAGTGGCCTTGCAGACTCTGAGAGATAGCCAACTATATGCAAAATTTTCAAAGTGTGAATTTTGGCTAAGTTAAGTTGCATTCCTGGGTCATTTGGTGATGGCAGCAGGTATTCAGGTTGATCCGAAGAAGATTGAGGCAGTCAAGAACTGGCCTAGACCGACATCAGCCACAGAGATTCGGAGTTTCTTGGGATTAGCGGGTTATTATCGCCGATTCGTAGAGGGGTTTTCATCTATTGCAACCCCACTGACCAGATTGACACAGAAAGGTGTTCAATTTGAATGGTCCGATGAATGTGAGGCGAGCTTTCAAAAGCTCAAGACAGCCTTGACCACAACACCGGTATTGGTTTTACCCACAGGTACGGGACCTTATACTATTTATTGTGATGCTTCCCGTATTGGGCTTGGTGCAGTGTTAATGCAGGATGGCAAGGTTATTGCCTATGCTTCGAGGCAGTTGAAGATTCATGAAAAGAACTATCCAGTGCATGATCTAGAATTGGCGGCGATTATTCACGCATTGAAGATCTGGAGGCATTATTTGTATGGCGTAGCATGTGAAGTATACACCGATCATAAGAGTCTTCACTATTTGTTTAAGCAGAAAGAGTTGAATTTGAGGCATAGAAGGTGGCTAGAATTGCTAAAAGATTATGATGTCACCATTTTATATCTTCCGGGAAAAGCAAACGTGGTGGCCGTCGCTTTGAGTGGGAAGTCATCCAGTATGGGCAGTCTTGCTTATATTCCAGTCAACCAGAGACCACTTGCTTTGGATGTTCAGTCCTTGGCCAACCGATTTGTGAGTTTGGATATTTCTGAGCCTAGTCGAGTACTAGCTTGCACGATCGCTCGCTCTTCATTATTGGAGCATATCCGCGATCAACAATATAATGATTCTTATTTATGTGACCTTAGAGATACGGTTCAGCGAGGAGGTGCTAAACAGGTCACCTTAGATGTTGATGGGATCCTAAGGATGCAAGGGCGCATTTGTGTGCCAAATGTTGATGGGTTTAGAGAATTGATTCTAGAATAAGCTCACAGTTCGCGGTATTCTATTCATCCAGGCGCAGCGAAAATGTATCAAGATTTGCGTCAACATTATTGGTGGCGCAGAATGAAAAAGGATATTGTGGCATATGTGGCACGGTGTCTTAATTGTCAGCAGGTTAAGTATGAACATCAGAGACCTGGCGGTTTATTTCAGAGAATTGAA
The DNA here is from genome assembly GCA_032618575.1 of Nicotiana noctiflora. Taxonomy (NCBI): domain Eukaryota; kingdom Viridiplantae; phylum Streptophyta; class Magnoliopsida; order Solanales; family Solanaceae; genus Nicotiana; species Nicotiana noctiflora. The sequence continues at coordinate 49,047 of JASVEL010010894.1, forward strand.
CTTCCTGAATGGAAGTGGGAGCGAATCACGATAGACTTTGTTTCTGGACTTTCGATGACTCGGAAGAAGTTTGATGTTGTTTGGGTGATTGTTGATAGGTTGACCAAGTCGGCTCATTTTGTTCCTATTGCCACTACCTATTCATCCGAGAGGTTAGCTGAGATTTATATCAGGGAGATCGTTCGCCTTCATGGCGTGCCAATCTCTATTATTTCAGATCGAGGTGCACAGTTTACCTCACATTTCTGGAAGGCGGTTCAACAAGAGTTGGGCACGCAAGTTCGGCTAAGTACAGCCTTTCATCCCCAGACGGATGGTCAGTCCGAGAGGACTTTTCAGATACTGGAAGATATGCTACGGGCGTGTGTTATTGATTTTGGAGGTTCGTGGGATCGATTCCTGCCTTTGGCAGAGTTTGCTTATAATAATAATTATCAATCGAGCATCCAGATGGCTCCTTATGAAGCATTGTATGGTAGGCGGTGTCGTTCTCCGGTTGGATGGTTTGAACCGGGAGAAGCTCGGTTATTGGGCACGGATTTAGTTTAGGAGGCCTTAGATAAGGTCAAGATTATTCAAGATAGGCTTCGCACATCTCAGTCCAGGCAAAAGAGCTATGCAGATCACAAGGTTAGAAATATAGCTTTCATGGTAGGGGAGCGAGTATTGCTCCGAGTATCGCCTATGAAGGGCGTGATGAGATTTGGAAAGAAGGGCAAACTTAGCCCTAGGTTTATTGGCCCATTCGATATTCTTAATCGTGTGGGAGAGGTGGCATATAAACTTACCTTGCCACCTAGCTTATCAGCTGTACATCTAGTGTTTCATGTGTCCGTGCTTCGAAAATATCACAACGATCCGTCGCACGTGTTAGATTTCAGCACTGTCCAATTGGACAAAGATCTGTCCTATGAAGAGGAGCCGGTAGCTATCCTAGATCGGCGGGTTCGACAGTTGAGGTCGAAGAGTTTTCCTTCTGTGCGAGTTCAGTGGAGGGGTCAGCCTCCTGAGGCATCGACCTGGGAGTCTGAGTCTGACATGCGGAGCCGATATCCTCATCTATTCCATGACTCAGGTACTTCTTTCTATTGTCCGTTCGAGGATGAATAGTTGTTTTAGAGGTGGAGAATGTGACGACCCAAAGGGTCATCACTTGTTTTATTAATCATTTCGAGCTTCTGAGGTCCTAAAAACCTTATTTATAGTTGCCTCGATTTGCGTGCGCAGTTCGGGCGCGAAGCTGAAAAATTCTTATGTTGAAATATATGAAATATGTGAGAAATTTGAAGAATTTTGATATTAATATTGATATGGTTGACTTTGGTCAACATTTTTAGTAAACGAACCCGGGCCCGTGATTTGACGGTCTCAGAAAAACCGAGGAAAAATGTGGAACTTGGGTGTATGCCCGGAATTGAAATCCGAGGTCTAGAACCCCGGTAAAAGAATTTTTCTGTTAAATTGTTTTCTGAAAATGTTTAAGGAAAATGAACTAAAATTTGATTAAAAAGTAATGGTATCGGGCTCGTATTTTGGTTGCGATGCCCGGTACAGGTCATATATGTTGGTTAAGCGCTTCCTGTAAAGTTTGGTTGAAAACGGACGTCGTTTGACGTGTTTCGACTTTAAATTGGAAATTTTGGGAGTTATGAAATTTTGAATAAAATCTTGAGTTTTAAGGCTCAAATCATTGATTTTGATGTTATTTTGGCGATTTGATCGCGCGAGCAAGTTCGTATGATGTTTTTAAGTCAGTGTGCATATTTGGTTTGGAACCCCGAGGGCTCGGGTGAACATTGGATAGACCACGAGATCAATTTTTCATGTTAGAAAGTTGATGTCAACACCTGATCTGCAGAGTTCGCAAATGCGAACAAATGTTTGCAAATGCGAAGTCGCAAATGCGAACAAAAGTTCGCAAATGCGAACTTCCCATATTTTGCCTGTGTTCGCAAATGCAAACAAAAGTTCGCAAATGCGAAGTCGCAAATGCGAACAAAAGTTCGCAAATGCGAACTTCCCATATGTTGCCTGTGTTCGCAAATACGAACTTCCCAGTTTTGTCTTGGCTTCGCAAATGCGAACAAAAGTTCGCAAATGCGAACTTCTCAACCTTAGCTTATTTTTCAATCTCCAGAATTTGGTCGGGGTTCGCAATTACGAACCCCTGCTTGCAAATGCGAACACAGAGACCTGTAAATCACGATTTCCAGCTTCATTGTTTATATTTCACAACCCAAAACATCCATTGGCAACTTTTCACGAACTCCCTCTTCTCCAAGTCATTGGAAAGTCAACTTTTACTCAATTTCTTCAAACTTTAACATCATCTATCATGTTTTCATCTTCAATTTAAGGTTTTTCATGGGTAAAAATGGAGGATTTGGGTAGAACTTAGGTTTTCATAAAAATTGGGATTTTGACCTTAATTTGAGGTCCGATTTGAGGACAAATTATATATTTGAACTCATGGATGATTGGGTGAATTTATTTTGGTTCGAAACTCGGGTTTCGATCATGTGGGCCCGGGGTTGATTTTTACTATTCCGGGCAGAATGTTGAAAAACTTATATCTAGCCATGTGAACTAGTTTGTTAAGTAGAATTGATGATATTAAGTCAATTGTGTATAGATACAATTGGATTGGAGTCTAATCGGAAAGGAAAAGCCATTGTTACGGATTGAGTTATTCGTAAACATTTGAGGTAAGTGTTTGTTCTATCCTAGCTTGAAGGAATAGGAATATAGTTATGTATGAATTGTTGATTAAGAGTTATTGGTGTCACACCGATAACGGAGATAAATTGTTGATTTATTATCAATTATTGGTTTAAAACCGATAATTATAAATATTGTTGAAGCAAAGATTATTGGTTCAAACCGGTAATACTTTTATACACTTATTGTGGATCATGGATTATTGGTTAAATGCCGGTAATATATATATTAATGAATTGGGATCGTGTGGCGCGCCGACCAATTATATATAAGAAATGGGATCGTGTGGCACGCCGACCACAAAGTGATTTAAATCTTGGCATTGGCCATAGTTGCCGGTAGCCTATTGATACATTTGGGAGCGGGTGGTACGCCTACCACAAGGTATAACTTATTGATACATTTGGGAGCGGGTGGTACGCCTACCACAAGGTATAACTTATTGTTACATTTGGGAGCGGGTGGTACGCCTACCACAAGATATGAAATGAAAAATGAATTGAGACACGAAAGTAAGTTTTGTTCCATTGACTAGATTACTCTGGATATTATGAGTTATTGACTGTTATTTCAGAACATATTCTTTCCTTATAAACGTTCGATAACGTTTACTGCTGTTGTATATGTATATATATTTCAATTGTACAGGTTTATGTGAGTGACTGGCCTTAGTCTCGTCACTGCTTCGCCGGGATAGGCCAGGCACTTACCAGCACATGGGGTCGGTTGTGCTGATGCTACACTCTGCTCTTTTTGCGCAGATACAGGTTACGGACAGCAGTGGCAGCAGTAGCACGATTGTGGATATTTCAACTACTGAGACTACGAGGTAGTCTTGCAGGCGTCCACAAGACCCGTTGTCTCTTCTATCTATGTATTTCATTCTGTTATCTCATGTATTCGAGATAAACAGCTGATATTTCTTTCAAACAATTGTGTGTATTATTCTTAGAAGTTCGTGAGTATTGTGACACCAGTCTTGGGTAGTGTATCATGTTTGGGTTTCTGTATCATATTTGATAAAATTGACTAAGTCTTCCGCTAAGTTTAATTATTCCGCTGTAATTATATGTTTTAAATTTAAAGTCTTAAGAAGAGATTCGTAACTAATGAAAATGTAAGTAATAGTTGGCTTGCCTAGCTTCCACTAGTAGGCGCCATCATGACTCCCGATGGTGGGAAATCCGGGTCGTGACAAGGACTGCAGTGACAATGATATTCAGTGTATTTACATTTGAAAACAAATATACTCTCTTTATACTTACATTGCTCCAGATAGTGACATTGAGGGCTTTATTAATGATCGCAAAACCAGTTAAACTAAGCCATGTACATGATGTGCACGTAATGTTTTGATTATAGGAAATTGGTAAGTTTGAACAAATATAAATAGCATTGTCGTTTTCTGAGTGTTAAACTCTTCTTTTTGTCCATAATTCAAGGATCTTTTGTCCTTTTTTTTTCACTTTTTTATATTAGGGGGAGAAGTACAGCTTCGATCTTATGGTTGCTTGTGGAGTCTCACCAAACCACACCTTTTCCTTGAAAGGATTTTAAATATAGACCCAACAACTTAAGCTAAAGTGAGGTCTTTATAAGCAAAACAAACACCTCGCTCGGCTCGGCTCGACTTATAAGGCATAATTGTGGCTCACTCGGCTCGACTTATAAGGATATTTAAGATATTTAGGCCTAGTATTTCTACAATATTGCACAAAATAAAGGGTATAATAGACCCAATAAAAAGGCAAATCGGTTAATAACCTTAGCAAGTGAGGGTATACTAGTAATACACCTCAAATAGAACCTAATAGAACCTTCCAGCACATGCTGGAAGGCAAATTTGAATCTGAAATGGGTATTAAAGTGTAACAATTAAAAGAATTAAGGGGAGGGAATTAGAAATAACTTTTTCAAATTTTCCCCCCAAAATTTTCACCAACACTATCTATAAATAGGCTGGAATAGAGCCTGATTAAGGGCTGGATTTTTGAACAAATTCAGAGATACGGAAAAACACAAATACATTGTCACGATGCGGATTTTTCCCCGTCATCGGGATCGTGATGGCGCCTACTCGTGGTAGCTAGGCAAGCCACTTCATTCAATATTATCCTGTTCATATCATCATTTTTATACTTATACTTAATAACAAGAGAAATAATTACTCAATTTTATAAATGCAGAAGTCTTTCTAAATAGAGATGAATAATACTAAGGTAAAACACTGATGAAATCCTCTACCCAAGATGTGGAGTCACCAACTCACGAACTACTAATGAATACTACACATAATGGTCTGAAGGAAAACGATAAATATCTGTCTATCTCGGAACAATGAGATCACAGCAAATAACATAGGTAAAATAGAAGAGACGCCAGGCCTGCGGACGCCTGCAAGCTACCTCAGTCTCTAAATGCTCAACTCCCACGAATACTCTACTACTGCTGCTGCTCCTGCTCGAAACCTGGACCTGTGCAAAAACGCACAGAAGTGCAGTATCAGCACAATCCGACCCCTGTGCTAGTAAGTGCCTGGCCTATCCCGGCGAAGTAGTGACAAGCCTAGGACCAGACACTCACATAAACCTGTGCAGTTCTATATATGTACACGAGAAGGTAATAGGAATACCAAGTAACAAATGGAACAAAAAGTATCATAATAGGGGAAAACACAACAATCAGCAACATCTATTAAATCAGTAATGAAAATCAGAGTATAATGGAAACAGTTAATATCAAAACAAGGAATATCAAATAGTTGCACGGCATCACCCTTCGTGCTTTTACTCTCATACTCACATCCATGGCACGACATGATCCTTCGTGCATGGTTTAAATAAGAATGGCACGGAATGTTCCTTTGTGCATAATCAATATCAGAAGGCACAACATTATCCTTCATGCATAATCAATAACAAGGCATGGTATTACCCTTCGTGCATAATCAATAATATAAGGCACGGCATTTCCCTTCGTGCAAAATCAATAAATAAGGCACGGCATCACCCTTTGTGCATTATCACTCTTCCTCACCCAAATAACAATCATAGTTAAGGGCAAAAGAATGAAAACAATAATCATGAACCGTCCCTGCAAGGGACACAATAATCATCACAACAAGGTCCCGGCAAGGGAAACAGTAACCAAGTTCACAATAAAGTTCCGGCAAGGGAAAACAGTATTCAAGTTCACAACCCGACAAGGGTTCAAGATTATATCTTAGAAACACCCCACAATAGATATCAACAAAATACTCACGGTCATGCTAGACGCCAGTGTATGGATGCTCGTCACCATAGCCCATACACCGCACTCGATCACATAGCAATTAACACATAAATCCTATTCCCTCAAGCTAGGATAGATCAAACACTTACCTCTAAGCCTTGGAGTCCAAATTATCCTTCAACTATAGCTTTACCTTGAATTTTAGCTTTCAACTTGCTCAAATCCAATCATAATTGATTCAATTACATTAATAAATACTATATAACTTGGTTTGGATGCTTAAAAATGGTTTTATCAAAGTTTATCCAAAAATTTCCCAAAATGCTCTTGGTCCCACGTGGCCGGAACTCGGGGTTCGAACCAAAATCCGGTTACCCATTCCCTCACGAGTTCAAATATATGATTTGTTTCAAAATCGGACCTCAAATCGAGGTCCAATTCCCCAATTCATGAAAAACCTAGGTTCTGCCCAAAAACAAGAATTTCTACCATGAAAACCTTTGATTTCTCTTGAAAAACATGTTTAATAATGTTAGGAATTGAAAGAATTAAGTAAAAAGTGACTTACAAGTGTTTTGGAGTGATTTTTCTCTTGGAGAATCGTGTGTGGTGTGTTGGATTTTGAAAGAATGAAGGAAAGAGGTATAAAATTCGTTTAAGTATCAGATTGCACAGCTGTGGTTATAGGAATTTCGAACGTTTGTTCGTAATTGCGAACATAGCAGGTTTGGGGATTGTTTCCCTCGCATATGCGAGAAAATGTTCGCATTTGCGAACTCTGGCCCAGGTCTGCCAGTCTCGCATTTGCGAGAGGATATTCGCATGTGCGAGCCCTGCCTTATTCTGCCATCTTAGCAATTGCGAAGATTGGTTTGCATTTGCGAACCAAGGCTAAATCTGATCCCTTTCGCAATTGCGAGCATTTCTTCGAAAATGCGAAGATATCAGCTGGGGGAAAAATACAAACTGTGTTATTTTTCAGAATTTGCTCCAACGGCCTATCAAATTTTTACCCGAGCCCTCGGGCTCCAAGCCATACATGCACACAACTTCAAAAACATATTACATACTTGATCGTGCGATCAAATCGCCAATATAACATCGTTTTCATCAAATCAAGCCTCAAGTTCATGATTATCTTTCTTTAATTTCATAAACTTTCAATTTTGGAACTCAAGGTTCAAAACACATCAAACGACATCCAAATGTCGTCAAACTTTGCATAAAGCACTCATATAATATTTAAGACTTGTACCGGGTGTCGGAACCAAAATATGAGCCCGATACCATGGTCATTTAATCCATTCTCATTTAATAATTTCAGCAAAAACAATTTAACAGAAAATTCAAATCTTGGGCTCTAAGCCTCAGAATTCGACTCCGGACACATGCCCGAGTCCCATATTTTCCTACGGATCTTCCGGGATTGTCCGATCTCGGGTCCAGGTTTGTTTACCAAAAATGTTGACCGAAGTCAACTATACCAATATTAATATCAATTTTCTTCAAATTTTCATAGAATTCACATATTCTAGCACAAAATCTTTCCGGCTACATGCCCAGATTATGCACGTAAATTGAGGCAACTTAAAATGAGGTTTTCAAGGCCTCAAAAGCGCGGAACAAGTGAGGAAAATAGGTGATGACCCTTTGGGTCATCACATTATCCACCTCTAAAACAACCGTTCATCCTCGAACGGACAAGACAAGGAAGTACCTGAGTCGGGGAACAAATGTGGGTAACGGCTCCGCACATCAGACTCGGACTCCCAGGTCGATGCCTCAGGAGGCTGACCTCTCCACTGAACACGCACAGAAGGAAAACTCTTCGACCTCAACTGTCGAACCTGCCGGTCTAGAATGGCTACCGGCTCCTCCTCGTAAGATAAATCATTGTCCAATTGGATAGTACTGGAGTCTAACACATGTGTGGGATCGTCGTGGTACCTCCGAAGCATAGATACATGAAAAACGGGATGCACAGCTGATAAGCTAGGTAGCAGAGCTAGTCTGTAAGCCACTTGTCCCACTCGGTCCAGAATCTCAAATGGACCAACATACCTAGGGCTGAGTTTGCCCTTCTTTCCGAACCTCATCACACCCTTAATAGGCGATACTCGGAGCAATACCCGCTCGCAAACCATGAAATCTACATCTCGAACCTTACGATCCATATAAGTCTTCTGCCTGGACTGGGCTGAACGCAATCTCTCTTGGATAGTCTTGACCTTGTCTAAGTCCTCCTGAACTAAGTCCGTACCCAACAACCGAGCCTCTCCCGGCTCAAACCATCCGACTGGAGACCGACATCGCCTACTATATAACGCCTCATACGGGGCCATCTGAATGCTAGATTGGTAGCTGTTGTTGTAGGCGAACCCCGCTAATGGCAGAAACTGGTCCCACGAGCCTCCAAAATCAATGACACAGGCTCGGAGCATGTCCTCTAAGATCCGAATAGTCCTCTCGGACTGACTGTCCGCTTGAGGACAAAAAGCTGTACTCAACTAGGCATGGGTGCCTAACTCCTGCTGGACCGCTCTCCAGAAACGTGAGGTAAACTGTGTACCCCGATATGAGATAATAGACACTGGCACCCCATGAAGACAAAGATATTAAAGGCATTGGTCAACTCGAAGTACATTACCAAGAATTCATAATGTCTGTATCTAGTGCGAAAGGTTGTCTTAGGAATGTCAGCCGCCCTGATCTTCAGCTGATGGTAGCCCGACCTTAAGTCTATTTTTGAGAACACCCTCGCTCCTTGGAGCTGGTCAAACAAATCATCAATCCTCGGCAGTGGATACTTGTTCTTTATCGTCACTTTCATCAATTGCCGGTAGTCAATACACATCCGCATCGAGCCATCCTTCTTCTTCACAAATAACATGGGTGCTCCCCAAGGAGAAACACTGGCCTGATAAAGCCCTTTTCTAGAAGGTCTTGCAACTGATCTTTTAACTCCTTTAACTCCGACGGGGCCATACGATAGGGTGGAATAGAGATGAGTTGAGTGCCCGGTGCTAGATCAATACATAAATTAATATCCCTGTCGTGTGGCATGCCAGGCAGGTCTGAAGGGAAAAGCTCAGGAAACTCTTGTACAATAGAAACTGAATCAATAGAAGGAACTTCTGCGCTGGAATCACGAACATACGCCAAATAAGCTAGACACCCCTTCTCGACCATGCGTCGAGCCTTAACATAGGAAATAACAGTGCGAACGGAGTGGCTTGAGGTCCCTCCCCACTCTAGTCGGGGTGATTCAGGCAAGGCCAAGGTCACGGTCTTGGCATGACAATCTAAGATAGAATGGTATGGGGAGAACCAGTCCATCCCCAATATGACATCGAAATCCACCATGTCTAATAGCAACAGATCAACACGGGTCTCAAAACTCCCAAAAATAACTACGCACAAATGATACACCCGGTCGACTACAATGGAGTCACCCACTGGTGTACACACATAAACTGGAATATCCATAGCATAGCTAGGCACGGCCAGATAGGGTGCAAAGTAGGGAGACATGTATGAATATGTAGACCCAGGGTCAAATAATACGGAAGCACCTCTGTCACAAACAAGAATGGTACCTGTAATCACAGAGCATCTGATGCCTCTGCCTTTGGCCTAGCAGGTAAAGCATAAAATCGGGGATCAGCACCTCCCCTCTAAGCTACATCTCTGGGACGGTCATCCACTGGCTAACCTCTACCTCTGGCTGGACGGTCTCCACCTCTACGGTCTCAACCTCCACCTCTACCATCTCTACCCCCGCCCTTGGCTGGCTGGGCAGGCTTAGGGTCAGCTGGGGCCTGAATCATGGGACGAGGGCCCCGCTGCTGAGTGTTGCCCGTCGCTCGAGGGCAAAACCTAACAAGCTGACATGGGAGGCTGATGGGGCTGCTGGCCCTGATGACCTGAATGGCCCCCACGAACACTCTGAAGAGGCACGAACACTCTGAAGAGGTTGGGCACTAATGGGAGGCTGATCTGAATACTGCCCATGAAACCCACGATCACTTGGTCCACCCTATGAAACCTGGAGGGCCGAATGAAAAGGTTTGGAAGACTGGCCCCTATCGAAAGATTCCCTGCCTCTAAAAGAAGAACCACTAAATCTGCCGGAATGACGAGGCCTCTTGTCAGAAGGATAACCACCTCCCCGAGCAAGAGCCATCTCAACTCTACGAGCCGCATTAGCTGCCTCCTGAAAAGATATATCACTCCCAACTCCCATGGCCATCTGAAGTCTAATCGGCTGATTTAGCCCATCTATAAACCTGCAGACCCTCTCCCACTCTTTGGGGAGTATCACCACCGCATGACGTGCCGGATCAACAAATCTCATCTCATACAGAGTGACAGTCATAGTACCCTGCTGGAGGTGCTCAAACTGCGTCCGAAGTGCATCCCGCTGAGTAACAGGAAGAAACGTCTCCAAAAATAACTCTGCAAACTGATCCTATGATAAAGCCGGGGACCCTGCTGGTCGAGTCAAACAGTAATCTCTCCACCAAGCCTTGGCGGATCCTGAAAGCCTGAATGTGCAGAAATTAACTCCATTGGATTCCACTATCCCCATAGTCTTGAGAATCTCATGGCAACTGAATAAGAAATACTGAGGATCCTCTGATGTGGCACAGCTAAAAGTAGTGGTAAAAAGATTGGAGAACCGATCAAGTCTCCATAGAGAATCAAAAGTCATGGCCGCTCCATCTCCGGCCTGAGCTGTGTTTCCTAGCTGAGTGGCCACAGTTGGCTAAACCACTGGTGCCTGAGGCTGGGGAGCTACTGGCTCCGGAGTACGTGCAACAGGAGTCTGGGCCCCTCCACCAGCCTGAGAAGCGGCTGGTGCAGCTGGTAATAAGCCTGTTTTGGCCACGTTGTCCATAAAACCCGATATCCTAACTAGAGCCTCCCGAAGATTCGGGGTAAATAAGGCCTCTCCTGGGACCTGAGTTGGACCCACTAGAGCTGCTGGGACTGGAACCTCCTCGCCGGTCTCAATATGAGGCTCCACCTCTGGAATAGCTGCCGGGGGCTGAGTTTTGCCCCTACCACGACCTCCGATACGGCCTCGGCCCCTGCCCCTCACGGGAGCTACCTGGGGCTCGGGCTGCTGGTCAGCGGACGAAGAAGCGCATGTCCTCACCATCTGCGAAAGGACAGAGTAGAAATTCAATCATTATTTGAGCAACAAATCGCACGACACGAAGGAACAAATGAGAGACACTTTCCTAACTTAATAGACTCTGGAGGACAAGTACAGACGTCTTCGTACCTACCCCTAAAACTCTACTAAGCTTGTTCGTGAGTGGTGAGACCTATGTAACCTAGAGTTCTGGTACCAACTTGTCACGACCCGGATTTTCCGCCGATATCGGGATCGTGATGGTGCCTACTCGTGGTAGCTAGGCAAGCCAATTCATTCAACATTATCCTGTTTGTATCATTTTATACTCATATTAGTAACAAGAGAGAGATAATATTCAATTTAATAAATGCGGAAGACTTTCGAAAATAGAGATAAATAATACCAAGGTAAAACACTAATGAAATCCTCTACCCAAGACGCGGAGTCACCAACTCACGAACTACTAATGAATACTACACATAATGATCTGAAGGAAAGTAACAAATATCTGTCTGTCTCGGAACAATGAGACCACAGCAAATAGCATAAGTAAATAGAAGAGGCCAGGCCTGCGGACGCCTACAAGCTACCTCAGTCTCGGAATGCTCAACTCCCACGAATACTCTACCGCTGCTGCTGCTCCTTCTCAACAACTGGACCTGTGCAAAAAATGCACAGAAGTGCAGTATCAGCACAATCCGACCCCATGTGCTGGTAAGTGCCTAGCCTATCATGTAAACCTGTGACAAGCCTAGGACCAGACACCCACGTAAACCTGAGTAGTTCTATATACATGTACACCACAAGATAACAAGAAATATCAAGTAACAATTTCAACAAGAAGTATCATAATAGGGGAAACACAATAAATTGCAACAACTATTAAATCAATATTGAAAATTAGAATATGATGGAAACATTTAATATCAAAACACATAATACCAAATAGTTGCACGCCATCACCCTTCGTGCTTTTACTCTCATCCTCACCAAATACGCAAATAAAAATGCACGGCATCACCCTTTGTGCTTTTACTCTCATCATCACATCCATGGCACGGCATCATCCTTCGTGCATGGTTCAAATAACAATGGCACGGAATATTCCTTCGTGCATAATTAATATCACAAGGCACGGCATGATCCTTCGTGCATTATCAATAACAAGGCTCGACATTACCCTTCGTGCATAATCAATAATATAAGGAACGACATTAACCTTCGTGCAAAATCAGTAAACAAGGCACGACATCACTCTTCGTGCATTACCATTCTTCCTCACCCAAATAACAATCATAGTTAAGGGCAAAGAATGAAAAATAACAATCATGAACCATCCCGGCAAGGGACACAACAATCATCACAACAATGTTCCGGCCAGGGAAAACAATAATTCACTTTATAATAAGTCCCGGCAAGGGAAAGCAGTGTACAATTCCACAACCCGGCAAGGGTTCAATAATTCATCTTTAAAACATCTCACAATAAGTATCAACAACGACTCACGGTCATGATAGACGCCAGTGTATGGATGCTCATCACCACAGCCCATACACCGCACTCAATCACATAGCACATAGCACATAATCCTATTCCCTCAAGCTAGGATAGATCAAACACTTACCTCTAGCCTTGAAGTCCAAATTATCCTTCAACTATGGCTTTACCTCGAATATCAGCTTTCAACTTGGTTGAATCTTATAGCAATTGATTCCATTACATTAATAAATACCATATAACTTAGTTTGGATGCTTAAAAATGGTTTTCTCGATGTTTACCCCAAACTTTCCCAAAGCGCCTCTAGCCCCACGTGGTCGGAACTCATGGTTCAGACCAAAATTCGGTTACCCATTCCCTCACGAGTTCAAATATATGATTTGTTTCAATATCGGACCTCAATTCGAGGTCTAATTCCCCAATTCATGAAAACCCTATGTTCTAACCAAAAACAAGAATTTCTACCATGAAAACCTTTGATTTCTCTTGAAAAACATGTTTAATGATGTTAGGAATTGAAAGAATTAAGTAAAAAGTGACTTACAAGTGCTTTGGAGTGATTTTTCTCTTGAGGGTTCGTGAGTGGTGTGTTAGGTTTTGAAAGAATGAAGAAAAGAGGTCAAAAATTCGTTTAAGTATAAATTTGGACAGCTGCGGATATCGCAATTGCCAACATTTGTTCGCAATTGTGAACACAGCAGGTTTTAGTATGTGGCTGATGCATTTGCGGGAAAAGGTTCGCATTTGCGAACTGGGCTGGGTCACTGGGGCTTTGGCAATTGCGACAATAAGTTTGCATTTGCGAACATGGGCTGATTACTAAAGGCCTCGCATTTGCGTGGTGTAGTTCACATTTGCGAACCCAAGAGTTTCCTGGGCATCATCGCATTTGCGATTAATGGTTCGCATTTGCGAACACTTCCTTGGTCTGCCATCTTCGCATTTGCGATAAAATCTTCGCATTTGCGAAGATACCAGCTGGGTGAAAAACCAGTTGTGTTATTTTTCAGAATTTGCTCCAACGGCCTATCAAATCTTTACCCGAGCCCCCCGGGCTCCAAATCAAACATGCACACAACTTCAAAAACATATTACAAACTTGGTCGTGCGATCACATCGCCAATGTAACATCGTTTTCATCAAATCAAGCCTCAAGTTCATGATTATCTTTCTTTTAGTTTCATAACTTTCAACTTTGGAACTCGAGGTTCAAAACACATCAAACGACATCCAAATGTCACCAAACTTTGCAGAAAGCACATATATAATATTTAAGACTTGTACCAGGCGTCGGAACCAAAATACAAGCCAGATACCAAGGTCATTTAATTCATTTTCCTTTAATAGTTTCAGCAAAAACAATTTAACAGAAAATTCATATCTTAGGCTCTAGGCCTTAGAATTCGACACACATGCCCGAGTCCCATATTTTCCTACGGACCTTCTGGGACCGTCCGATCTCGGGTCCGGGTTCATTTACCAAAAATGTTGACTGAAGTCAACTATATCAATATTAATATCATTTTTCTTCAAATTTCTCATAGAATTCACATATTCTAACACAGAATCTTTCCGGCTACATGCCCGAATCATGCACGTAAAATGAGGCAACATAAAATGAGGTTTTCAAGGCCTCGGAAGTGCGGAACAAGTGAGGAAAATAGGTGATGACCCTTTGGGTCATCATATCCTCCACCTCTAAAACAACCGTTCGTCCTCGAACGGACAAGAGAAGGAAATACTTGAGTCGGGGAACAAATGTGGGTAGCGGCTCCGCATATCAGACTCGGACTCCTAGGTCGATGCCTCAGAAGGCTGACCACTCCACTGAAC
>JASVEL010010895.1:0-89281 GCA_032618575.1 Nicotiana noctiflora
ATCATAGAATCAATATTCACTGTACCTGTACCAACAAATACCAATAAATAGCATAACAGCTAGCAGATGTAGTTAAATGCAATGCAATGCATGATATGACTGCTACGGCGCGTAGCCCGACTCCAATTTTGGGTACCCGTGCTCACTGTGGGGGTTCAGACTCCGAGGGCTCCTACAGCCCAAGCACATCTCATAGAGATATTCCTGCGGCGTGCAGTCCGATCCAACATATATCTCGCTGCGGTGCGCAGCCGATCCACTACTAGTCAGCTAATATGCAGATACAGCCTCGCAGGCTCAAAAGTAGTTTTTGAAAACTCTTTTATCATTTTTCAGTTGGAAAACAATAATATCAAGTTCCAGAGATTGGAATTAGCATAATAACAAAAATAGCTGCGGACTAGTAGTAAACTAGCATGTCTATATGATAAGACAATGATAACGATCCTCGCGGGATCCAATAACTGGCTCACGGCCCACATGTATACTCAACCGCCCAAGAAGGGGGTTCCTCGGCTCAAGAGTGGCCATTATCACAATATATATATATATGCAACCATCCGAGAAGGAGGTTCGACGGCTCGAGAATAGCCAATAATACAATATCAACATGTCAGACTAATATATAGTCTCCAGTTCATGATCGACCCCGCACTCTCAAGAATATGCGTGTCTCGCCGCTATACAGCGTCACAAAGTGGTATACCGGGGTTTCGAACCCGCCGGTCATCACCCACATCTATTACTCACCTCAATACAGCGCGACGACTATTCCGCAATGCCCTTGCCACGAGAATCAAGCTCCGCACGCGTAGAATCTGATCAAATACAGTAGAAATACAACAAATTAGGCCAATGGGACTACACCCAATCAATACAACTCAATTTACATCAAAATTCCCAAAGTTGTCAAAACCCGACTTTCGGTACGCTTGTCGAAAAATCACGAAAGTCACATATTCGGAACCCTCATCTCAATACGAGTCTAAGCATATCAATTTTACCAAATTCGGACTCCATTTGCCCATTCAAAACCTTGATTTTCTAAAGTTCAAGCCTAGGGCTAAATCCTCCATAAATTACCCCAAATTCCTCCATTTTCATGATATAATTGCATAATATTATCAATACTAATCATAGTTTAAGTCCATAGTTGATTACCCGATGATTTCCCTTGAATTTCTCTTCAAAATCGCCCAAATCGCCTCTAAAGCCGAGACCCAAATGTGTGAAATGTTCTGAAATTTTTCTAACTTCTGATACACTTACTTACAGCGATTTTCGCTTCTGCAGAATATTTTCCGCTCCTACGAGCCCGTATCCGCGACCAAAGGGTCGCTTCAGCGGTTCCAGGCCTGGCCGGCCATTTCCGCTTCTGCGAGCAAAGGGCCGCTTAAGCGGGCCCGCTTCTGCGAAGGAACTTCCGCTTCTGCGGAAACATCCGCCTCTGCGCACCATTGACCGCTTCTGCGGTCTCGCCCAAGCGGTCGAGTGTCCGCTTCTGCGGACCATGCCCATTTTCTCCCCGTCCGCTTCTGCGATCACTGGCTCGCACCAGCGACCTCGCTTCAGCGGAATGGCTTCCGCTTCTGCGTAACAAGCGCTCCTGCGCCCCTCGTCCGCTTCTGCGGACTCGCTCCTGCGTCCAAAATTCCGCAGGAGCGGAAACAACAGAAACAGAATCCCAACCTGCAATTTCCATGATTTTCTTCCGTTTAACCATCCGAAAACACCCCGAGGCCCCCGGGACCTCATCCAAACACACCAACACATCTTAACACCTTATTCGAACTTGCTCCAATCCTCAAAACACGTCTAATAACACCAAAACTCATAATTCACATCAAATTCAAGCCTAAATTCCTTAAAACATTCCGAATTACACATTCAATCAAAAACCCGACCAAACGACGTCCGAATGACCTGAAATTTTGCAGGCACATCCAAAATCACCTAACGGAGCTACTGCAACTGTCGGAACTCCATTCCGACTCCCGGATCAAAATCTCACCTACCGTTCGGATTTCGCCAAAATTCAACCTTAGCCAATTCAAGCCTATTTCTACACCGGCCTCCAAATTCAATTCCGATCGCTCCCCTAAGTCACAAATCACCTCCCGGAACTAACCGAATCATCAGAATCCGATTCCGAGCCCTCTAACCAAATAGTCAACTCCGGTTTGACTTTCCTTATTCAAGTTTCCTTCACAAAGGCTATATGCCTCATTTTCAATCCAATTCACTCCTAACTCACCCGATAGACTTTAACACCGATATAAAAGCATAAAACATACAATTTCAACATAACGGGGTGGTAATTCCCGTGACGACGGGCCGGGTCGTCACATTCTCCCCCTCTTAAGCAAACGCTCGTCCTCGAGCGGGTCAAGAAACATACCCGAAGTCTCAAACAAGTGAGGATATCTGCTCCGCATCTCCCGCTCGATCTCCCAAGTGGCCTCCTCCACGGGTCGACCTCTCCACTGAACCTTAACTGATGCAATCTCCTTAGACCTCAATTTTCTCACCCGACGTCCCAAAATGGAAATAGGCTCCACATCATAGGATAGATCACCATCAAGCTGAATGGTGCTGAAATCTAATACATGAGACGGATCTCCAATGTACTTCCGGAGCATAGACACATGGAATACCGGATGAACGCTGGATAAGCTGGGCGGCAAGGCCAACTCATATGCCACCTCTCCAACTCTCCTAAGTATCTCAAAAGGACCAATGTACCCGGGACTCAACTTTCCTTTCTTCCCAAACCTCATGACACCCTTCATAGGTGAAATCTTCAACAATACTCCGTCACCAACCATGAAAGACAACTCTCGAACTCTACGGTCCGCATAACTCTTCTGACGAGACTGTGCCGTACGAAGCCTCTCCTGGATCAACTTTGCTCTATCCAGAGCATCCTGGACTAACTCAGTCCCTATCAATCTAACCTCACCAGGCTCAAACCATCCCACGGGGGATCTACACCGCCTGCCATACAATGCCTCATACGGGGCCATCTGAATACTCGACTGATAACTGTTGTTGTAGGCAAACTCAGCAAGTGGTAGGAACTCATCCCACGAACCACCAAAATCAATCACACAAGCTCGCAACATATCCTCCAAGATCTGAATAGTGCGCTCAGACTGTCCGTCTGTCTGGGGGTGAAATGTTGTACTCAACTCAACCCGCGTACCCATCTCTCGCTGAAATGCTCTCCAAAACTGAGAAGTGAACTGAGTACCCCTGTCGGATATGATAGACACCGGAACTCCATGCAACCGAACAATCTCTCGAATAAAGATCGCTGCCAACCGCTCCGATGAGTAGGTAGTACTAACTGGAATGAAGTGAGCTGACTTGGTCAGTCTATCCACAATCACCCATACAGAATCAAACTTCCTCGCCGTCCGAGGGAGTCCAGTAACAAAGTCCATAGTGATCCTCTCCCATTTCCACTCGGGAATATCAATGCGCTGAAAAACACCACCGGGCCTCTGATGCTCGTACTTAACCTGCTGACAGTTGAGGCACCGTGCTACATGTCCGACAATGTCCATTTTCATCTTTCTCCACCAATAGTGTTGTTTCAAATCTTGATACATCTTCGCGGCTCCTGGATGGATAGAATACCGCGAGCTATGGGCCTCCTCCAAAATCAACTCACGAAGGCCATCAACATTAGGCACACATATCCGGCCCTGCATCCTCAATACATCGTCACTATCAATGGTGACATCTCTAGCATCATCATGCTCGACTCTATCCCTAAGGACAGCCAAATGTGGGTCATCATACTGGCGCTCACGAATATGATCATATAGAGATGACCGAGATACAACACAAGCCAATACCCTGCTGGGCTCCGAAATATCTAACCTCACTAGCCGATTGGCTAGCACCTGAACATCATAAGCAAATGGCCTCTCCTCAGCTGGAATATATGCCAAGCTCCCCATACCGACCGCCTTCCGGCTCAAAGCATCGGCCACCACATTGGCCTTCCCCGGATGATATAATATAGTGATGTCATAATCCTTAAGCAACTCAAGCCACCTCCGCTGTCTCAAATTAAGGTCTTTCTGTTTGAACAAGTGCTGGAGACTACGATGGTCCGTATACACCTCACATGACACACCGTATAAATAGTGCCTCCAAATCTTCAAGGCATGAACAATGGCGGCTAGCTCCAAGTCATGAACATGATAGTTCTTCTCATGCGGCTTCAACTGCCGAGAAGCATAAGCAATTACCTTTCCTTCCTGCATCAACACACAACCTATCCCCACTCTCGAGGCATCACAATAAACAGTATATGAACCTAAAGCTGATGGCAATACTAACACTGGAGCTGTGGTCAAAGCTGTCTTGAGCTTCTGAAAGCTCTCCTCGCACTCATCCGACCACACGAATGGTGCACCCTTCCGGGTCAATTTAGTCAATGAAGAAGCAATGGATGAAAATCCCTGAACAAACCGGCGATAATATCCCGCCAAACCAAGAAAACTCCCGATCTCTGTAGCTGAGGACGGTCTAGGCCAACTCTGCACCGCCTCTATCTTTTTCTGATCAACCTGAATACCATCACGAGACACCACATGTCCCATAAATGCTACGGACTCGAGCCAAAACTCGCACTTGGAGAATTTAGCATATAGCTTCTCCTCCCTCAATCTCTGCAACACAATACTCAAATGCTGAGCATGCTCCTCCTGACTACGGGAGTAGACTAGAATGTCATCAATGAACACAATCACAAATAAATCCAAATAAGGCCCGAACACACTGTTCATCAGATGCATAAATGCTGCTGGGGCGTTGGTCAGCCCAAACGACATCACAAGAAACTCATAATGACCATATCGGGTCCTGAATGCAGTCTTCATAATATCCGAGTCCTTGATCTTCAGCTGATGATAGCCCGAACGAAGATCGATCTTAGAAAACACCCTCGCACCTTGTAACTGATCAAACAAATCATCTATGCGCGGTAGAGGGTACTTGTTCTTCACCGTCACTTTGTTCAATTGCCTATAATCAATACACATTCGCATGGAACCATCTTTCTTTTTAACAAATAATACCGGCGCACCCCACGCGGACACGCTAGGACGGATGAAACCCTTATTCAGAAGCTCTTGAAACTGCTCTTTTAGTTCTTTCAACTCAGTTGGTGCCATCCGATAAAGAGGAACGGATATGGGCTGAGTGCCCGGCACCAAGTCAATGCCAAAATCAATATCCCCGTCCGGCGGCATGCCCGGCAGGTCTGAGGGGAATACATCTGGGAAGTCCCTCACAACAGGTACTGAATCAATGCTAGGAGACTCAGCTCCCACATCTCTCACAAAAGCTAAGTACAATAAACACCCTTTTTCAACCATCTTCTGAGCTTTTAGGAATGAAATAACACGGCTAGGGACGAAATCGGTCGAACCCCGCCACTCAATCTGAGAAATACCAGGAATGGCCAACGTAACTGTCTTAGCATGACAGTCCAATATAGCATGGTACGGAGACAACCAGTCCATACCCAATATAACATCAAAGTCCACCATACCCAACAATAACAACTCTGCCTGGGTCTCCAGACCCCCAATAGATATAACACAGGATATAGACATGATCCACAATAATCGTATCACCCATGGGGGTGGATACATGAACAGTAATTCAAGACTACCACGAGTCGCACCCAAATGATGTGCAAAATAAGAGGACACGTAAGAATATGTGGACCCCGGATCAAATAGAACGCAGGCATCTCTCGTGACGGACGTAAATGATACTCGTAATCACGGCATCGGAGGCAACCGCATCACGCCCGTCAGGAAGTGCATAGAACCGTGCTCGGCCTCCACCGGATCTCTCTCGCCCTCGGGGCGACCACGAGAAGACCGACCTCCACCTCTACTAGACCGAGATGGTGCCGAAGAGGAGGGCTGATCCCTCTGCTGAGTCCTGCCCCTACGTAGTCGAGGGCACTGTCTCCTCATGTGGCCAAACTCACCACACTCATAACATGCACCTGGTGCTGGAGAAGTAGGTGTTGCACTCTGGGCTGGGAGGGCACTAAGTGATGACTGACCCTGCTGAAATCCCTGTCGACCACGACCATAAGAACCTCCGCTCTGCTCTGGGCGGCCTGAATGAGGAGGTCTAGATGAGCGACCTCTGCTCTGCTGGGAATGCCCTCTAGATGGAGCACCACTGAAACTGCCAGAACCACGAGGCCTCTTGGCCTCCCGCTCCTTTCTCTCTCTGCAACGATCCGCCTCAATGGAGCGTGCCATATCAGCAACCTGCTCAAACGATGATGACAGAACTCGCTCGCCGGTCATAAGAATACGGATAGAGTAGTTGAGGCCATCAATGAACCTCCTGATCCTCTCCCTATCGGTGGGGATCATCCATGTGGCATGCCTAGCCAACTGAGTGAATCTAAGCTCATACTGAGTCACAGACATGTCGCCCTGAATCAACCACTCGAACCGGCGACGTAGCTCCTCGCGACGAGACCGAGGTACATATTTCTCTAGAAAGAGAGTAGAGAACTGCTGCCATGTGAGAGGTGCTGCTCTTGCAGGCCTACGCCTCTCAAACTCCTCCCACCAATCAAATGCGGGACCAGTGAACTGAAATGTAGTAAATGAAACTCCGCCGGACTCAAGAATACCAGCCGTACGCAGCATCTTCTGACACTTATCCAAGAAACCCTGGGCATCCTCGCCCTCAACGCCACTGAAATGGGGTGGCTGAAGTCTACCAAATCTCTCACGACGACGTTGCTCGTCCTCGAGCATAACCTGAACCATATGCTCTGGAGCCGGAGCCGGTGCAGCTCGGAGGAATAACCGGTGCAACCACCGAGCGGGGACCGCCTCGGCGTCCGAAGTCCCCGAACAACCGGGTCGGCGTGCGAGCCGCAGTGGTCCGCCGACCACCCCCGACCGAGATGTCGCTACGTAGCGGTAGCCGAAACTACCCGAGCCAAACCGAACACACCGATAATATCCGAGCAAGCAGTCTCCTGACGACCGGGAATAGCAATAGATATAGTCCGGCCCCGAACTGGGACCGCCGGAGCATCAACCACCGGGGGTTGCTCTTGAACCGGTACAACGGGCGGGTCAGCCGGCACCGCCTCAGCGTCGCCCTACCTCTAACTCTAGCACGACCGCGCCCACGGCCTCTAACAGGTGGCAACGGAGGTCGTCCACCTCGTCCCGATGCTCGCGTTCTCGCCATCTGCGAGAGAATAGAATATAGAAGTTCGGTTCTCAGAACAACAAGATCGCACGACACAGTTCAAGAAAAGTGAAGTTTTCCTAAAGGTTCGCAGCCTCCCGAGGATAAGTACAGGCGTCCCCGTACCGATCCACAAGACTCTACTAACCGGCTCAAGACTCACGAGGCCTAGTAAACCTAGGCTCTGATACCAACTTGTCACGACCCCAAATCTGGTCGTGATGGCGCCAACACATTGCTAAGCCAGCCTGACCAATCAATATAAACAACGGAGCTAGAAGCTCTCTTTAGCCCATTTAAGCATATTAATATATGAAACAATAGTAATACTTATACCAACAACGGGGAAACCAAGTCCCAAAATATACTAACTCCCATAGACCGAAGGGTCAAGAGTCATGAGCCTCTACTGAACACGAGTGTATAAAGGTTTACAAGATACCAAGTGCGGAAAGAAAAGTCAATACAAAATCAAGACAGTAAGAAGGAATATCGGGTCCTGCGGACTCTGCAGCTACCTCGAATATCCACAAACGTCGCCTCGCACAGCTACTGGATCACTGCTGAGAGGTACCTGGATCTGCACACAAGGTGCGGGGAGTAAAATGAGTACTGCCAGACTCAGTGGTAATAAACAAGGGTAAGACAGCGCAGATAAGAAATCCGCAATAAAGCACTATGTAAAGCTATAATCAGCAACCCTGTCATAGAATCAAGCTTCACTGTACCTATACCAACAAGTACCAATAAATAGCATAACAGCTAGCAGATGTAGCTAAATGCAATGCAATGCATGATATGACCGCTACGGCGCATAGCCCGACTCCAATTTTTGGGTACCCGTGCTCACTGTGGGGGTTCAGACTCCGGAGGGGCTCCTACAGCCCAAGCACATCTCATAGAGATATTCCTGCGGCGTGCAGTCCGATCCAACATATATCTCGCTGCGGCGCGCAGCCCGATCCACTACTAGTCAACTAATATGCAGATACAGCCTCGCAGGCTCAAAAATAGTTTTTGAAAACTCTTTTATCATTTTTCAGTTGGAAAACAATAATATCAAGTTCCAGAGATTGGAATTAGCATAATAACAAAAATAGCTGCGGACTAGTAGTAAACTAGCATGTCTATATGATAAGACAATGATAACGATCCTCGCGGGATCCAATAACTGGCTCACGGCCCACATGTATACTCAACCGCCCAAGAAGGGGTTCCTCGGCTCAAGAGTGGCCATTATCACAATATATATATATGCAACCATCCGAGAAGGAGGTTCGACGGCTCGAGAATAGCCAATAATACAGTATCAACAGGTCGGACTAATATATAGTCTCCAGTTCATGATCGACCCCGCACTCTCAAGAGTGTGCGTGTCTCGCCGCTATACAGCGTCACAAAGTGGTATACCGGGGTTTCGAACCCGCCGGTCATCACCCACATCTATTACTCACCTCAATACAGCGCGACGACTATTCCGCAATGCCCTTGCCACGAGAATCAAGCTCCGCACGCGTAGAATCTGCTCAAATACAGTAGAAATACAACAAATTAGGCCAATGGGACTACACCCAATCAATACAACTCAATCTACATCAAAATTCCCAAAGTTGTCAGAACCCGACTTTCGGTACGCTTGTCGAAAAATCACGAAAGTCACATATTCGGAACCCTCATCTCAATACGAGTCTAAGCATATCAATTTTACCAAATTCGGACTCCATTTGCCCATTCAAAACCTTGATTTTCTAAAGTTCAAGCCTAGGGCTAAATCCTCCATAAATTACCCCAAATTCCTCCATTTTCATGATATAATTGCATAATATTATCAATACTAATCATAGTTTAAGTCCATAGTTGATTACCCGATGATTTCCCTTGAATTTCTCTTCAAAATCGCCCAAATCGCCTCTAAAGCCGAGACCCAAATGTGTGAAATGTTCTGAAATTTTTCTAACTTCTGATACACTTACTTACAGCGATTTTCGCTTCTGCAGAATATTTTCCGCTCCTACGAGCCCGTATCCGCGACCAAAGGGTCGCTTCAGCGGTTCCAGGCCTGGCCGGCCATTTCCGCTTCTGCGAGCAAAGGGCCGCTTAAGCGGGCCCGCTTCTGCGAAGGAACTTCCGCTTCTGCGGAAACATCCGCCTCTGCGCACCATTGACCGCTTCTGCGGTCTCGCCCAAGCGGTCGAGTGTCCGCTTCTGCGGACCATGCCCATTTTCTCCCCGTCCGCTTCTGCGATCACTGGCTCGCACCAGCGACCTCGCTTCAGCGGAATGGCTTCCGCTTCTGCGTAACCAGCCGCTCCTGCGCACCTCGTCCGCTTCTGCGGACTCGCTCCTACGTCCAAAATTCCGCAGGAGCGGAAACAACAGAAACAGAATCCCAACCTGCAATTTCCATGATTTTCTTCCGTTTAACCATCTGAAAACACCCCGAGGCCCCCGGGACCTCATCCAAACACACCAACACATCTTAACACCTTATTCGAACTTGCTCCAATCCTCAAAACACGTCTAATAACACCAAAACTCATAATTCACATCAAATTCAAGCCTAAATTGCTTAAAACATTCCGAATTACACATTCGATCAAAAACCCGACCAAACGGCGTCCGAATGACCTGAAATTTTGCAGGCACATCCAAAATCACCTAACGGAGCTACTGCAACTGTCAGAATTCCATCCGACCCCCGGATCAAAATCTCACCTACCATTCGGATTTCGCCAAAATTCAATCTTAGCCAATTCAAGCCTATTTCTACACCGGGCCTCCAAATTCAATTCCGATCGCTCCCTTAAGTCACAAATCACCTCCCGGAACTAACTGAATCATCAGAATCCGATTCCGAGCTCTCTAACCAAATAGTAAACTCCGGGTTGACTTTCCTTATTTAAGTTTCCTTCACAAAGGCTATATGCCTCATTTTCAATCCAATTCACTCCTAACTCACCCGATAGACTTTAACACTGATATAAAAGCATAAAACATACAATTTCAACATAACGGGGTGGTAATTCCCATGACGACGGGTCGGGTCGTCACAATATGGAAACACAAAGTACATGAGGAACAGTTATGGGGAATATCTTACACCTATTGCAACCTTATGTGTAATACAGTCATGTTACTTTTATTATCAACTCACATAACATTTTTAGGGGTACACTCACACTAAACCCTTGATGACCCTTAATAATTACCCTAAGATGTGCTTTCATAAACTGACCATAAAATTACCTACCCAACATATATGTGACCACACTGTGAAGCTTCATCATTGACTCGTCTAAACTTACAATGCTCAATGGATCGGGATCTAATCAACGAGGAACAACAAAGTTCAAGATCAGGCTGGAGTTCTTCAAGAATCCATTAATGCACTGGGTAGAGTACTTTATGAGGTCGTATACTAAGAGACACAAAATGTTACTACTAACAATACTGACATGGTTAATCATTGTGACTACCTCAATTAATACATAAATGAGGAATAGGAGTAAGTAGTACATGGAAATAGGAATCATTAAGGAGGAATACTCAAGCACGTGAACCACTCATTTCCTAAAGTGTAGGAAAAATCCATCGACCCCGAATAGAAATACTCTAGCACCTTGAATGTGATATGGGATTCAAAATACACGAAGTTGAATTACACTCTTAACATTACTTGACACACAGAATCTATGCCACAAGCCTATAAGGATGAAAATAATTGGACGCTTATGAGATTACCATATTCTAGACAACTTAACACTTCTTGGTAATTGATCATATACGAGGAAACTAAAAACTACGACCATTGTTTTTCATTCAAATCAACATGTTCATGATATGTACAAAAATCCGAAGTCATCTAATCTCAACCTTTCACGAGTTAAACTCAATAGCTAGGAAATCTGTATATTAGGACAAAAGCATGAATTGGTTAGATGGTTCTAATAGTTAACACGACGCTCCAGAGAGAAGGCAAATAACACTCATATCTAGCCAAGAAGGTGAGATACCAAGGGTAGTGAACCTCTCCACACATGACAACGACATAGTCCATGATTCTAGAAGTTGAGGGTGTAAAGAAAACCAAACTCAATGAGATAGTGCACAATAATCACTAAAGGTTTGCATATGTTCATGATGAGATCTCCATATGTTTTGACTTGAAAAAGGAAGTGTCATAGTGATACATAGAAGGCACGTTCTCTCATGGTTATCGTACAAGTGTAGGGAACTAGCACAATGAATTCACTAAATAAGGAATACGATTAAAACATTGTGGCGACATAATGAGAAAATAATCATTGGTTATAAGCTAGACACACTTCTACTATATTAACTTCCCACTGCAATATATGACCATTCCAGGAGCAACCACAATACTAGGACAGAGTGAGCTACTTACTGCGAGATGTCCCAAGTGCGCACAAAAACCATGGCGACACAAGATATCTATGATGGGGATGTGAGGATCTCAATTTCCAGAAAAAACTTTATGCACACAGTGACCATTTCAATTAACATGTACTTGTAGGATAAGTGTAGATGCATGCTTTCACGTTTCTTGATAGTAAGAAGGTTTTCATGATGTTACTTGCAAGAGAGTGGATTGGTTGTTCAAGCCATATAAGCCATATACACAGCTGAGAAAAGAGTGACTCGAGAAGGATCACAATTCTTGGATACTTTGCATGGAACTTGACACCACATGTACAAACTTTACGATGGTGCATGTATAGGCACAAGCGAGCAGATGTTGTCAATTTAAATGAGACGTTTCTGTAAGAAATTCATCGGGAATAGTCCTTTGTTGAGAATTTAGGAAAAGCAAGTAGGAAATATCAATAGTGTTATAACTCAATTCAGGAACATAATTATAGAGGTCAATTCCATAGGAGGTTGTACATACTAGAAATGTGATCGGGAGAATTTGTAAATAATACGTCTCATTAAAAGAGCATGTGCATGAACTATTTTGTAATTCGGATTCTTTTTAAGAATATATCTATGCAAGGACAAGGAAATCATAAGGGTTTAACAAAATTTTTAAACAATCACCACATTACCCAATAAAATGGATCACATAGCTTTTTACATAATTACCATACCTCTAGGCTGCATTTCATAGCCCTTCCATAAGGTTCACATATAAAATTATTCACCTATGTGCTTCATACAATAATAAGGAAATCACAAGTACAAATCAAACACTTTAAACATTCACCACATTATCGAATAAAAGAATCATGCCATTTTTTACGTATATTAGTCCATCGACTCTTGGGGCCATAATTATCACATCAGACTTGGCACTAGGCCACATTTCATAACACAATTTTTTTTTTCGCATTTCACATCATTTTCTCATATTTCACATCAACATCATACTCTGTTTCATATTCCCTCATGTCACAAGTATCACCAGGTACAATTTCATTTCGAGTTCTCGACACATTGTCTACATTTTATTTCTCAAAAGCATTTGACTTATTTCAACATCTCTATGCATAGAGGACTTCACATTTGAATACATGATTCACACTTCTAAAACCCATTTTAAGTTGTCAATAATAGCACATTGATCATATTGGAATGCATCTTTCACAAATATCGGGTCACAACAACAATTCATGTAAAGTATCAATCACAGCTAGAGTCCAACATTTAGTCTTACCATATTTACACAGTCACTTACTTCATTTCCAAACATCTTTATACATTACCAACAACAAGACGCAATCAATCAAATACCTTTGGTACACGTAAGAACATTTTGGAAGAATCAACCATAATAAGTTTTCTCACAAAATTTGGCATCAAAATATCAATTCAAACTTGACTTGAAGTCTAGACATTTTAGCACATAGTTCACATTCTTTACATATCCTCATCTACCAAGAATAATATATTAAACAAATGAAGAAGTACATCCAACATATATTTTCACAGCAATAATTCGCTTAACATAACAAAACGGGTACCGCATCAATTATATTTTGAACCTACAACATTTATGTGGGCACCATGGAAGCTTATTTTCTAAGAGAAGGGATTTTAGCCGTACATACTGATGAAATACTACATGATCTGGTGGTACAGTGACATTAGTAAGAACGAGGGTACTCTCCTTAACAACAACTTCTACCAATCACTCCATGACTCAACACATTCTCCTAACAAGTCCTTGGGTAATCCACTTGGACTCAATGGTGGGATAAATCCCACCTTACATGCTTCGAATTCACAGATTATGGTATCAAAATTACCAATCTTGAGAGTAATACTTAGAGAGGAAATTAGCTCCATATCTTGAGCCATATCGCACGATCCGGAATATCAAAGAAATGGGTAAATTCCTAAATGCCCGTGCAGCCCCCAACTTATATGATGTGGTCGACAACACACCGATAAGAAGGGCGCTACTAGACACGGCTCCGAGACATCCTAGGACACTTAAAAACCTTAGGCTCTGATACCAAGTTTGTCACGCCCCAAATCGAGGGACATGACCGGCGCCTAACTAGGTAGCCCCAGTCAAGCGGACCTGGGTGCCTTTCTATCCCACGCGATACCCCTGTGTTGTTTATTACTCATAAGCCAAAGATCTTACCAATTATAACTGAATTCACATTGTACAAACATAACCACATTATTAACATTACTAACAAGTTACAATTTACAACGCCCGACATATACATATACCTACATAGGCCATAGCCCCACAGTTTACTATCTACGGAGCCTCTAGGATTACAAAGGAGGATACAATATTTGCCGGTAACAAGGCTCCGGCTATACCTTACACAAATCAAAATAAAGTCTAAATAAGAGTGGCATGAGCCACGTAGGGCCCTGAAAGGAAAGGGGCTCACCAAAACGGGCAGTGGAAAATGAAGGATGCTACTGCCGATGAGCTGAAGTACCTGCTACTGATTCACCTACAATCATAATACGAATGTAGCGTCCCCGCCAAAAGGGACGTCAGTACACTTGAATTGTACTGGTATGTATGGACAAACTTTGTCCCAAGTAAACTCAAGCCATTAAGTTACATTAAAACTAATCCAATGAATTACATCAAGAATCAATTAAGCCAGCCAACCATGTTTTCCACATTTTTCCTCATTTCGGATAATTCTCAACACAAAGCACGTTTAAGATCAACAAGTAGAACAACCACAAATCAATAACGTAAAACACAAGTAGTCAAACAAAGGGGCAATCAGTGCCCCACAGGTTGCAAACTCTCCTGCTGTCTCCTTTCACAATTTCACATCATTGATTTTTGTATCAATTTTCAATAGCGATTTCGATCGCTTTCCATCCTTATTACCCCTGACCACCCTTATTACCTCAGCCACCCTTATCACCCCAACCCACACCATATTTCCTCATGTTGCGGCGCGCAACCCGATCCCACCTTACACTTTAAAACACAACAATTTCAAACAGCAGATAAGGCACTACACACAATTTCAACAAGTTCAAATAAGCAACTTGCACATTGTTTCATGTTCTCAATTACTTATCAAGCCAATATCACAACCAAGTTACAATATATCCATAATCAAGAATATTCACAACAAGTATGTTCAACAATTTTCCACAATTCAAGCGTTTCGTCTCTTTCCACAATAAACCAATTCTTAAGTGTTTCGTTTCTTTTCCACAAGGTGCCATATAGGCCATCATAACCATTATTCACAATTCTTCACCAATTCCAATTCCCTTGTTATCTTTCAATTCATATTTCATACCACACCACATGTAGTTTAACATCAATTAGATACCCAACAACAAAATCAACAAATTACACACAATCTCTCAAATTAACACATGCCAAACGAATTGCACACATAAGGGCGATTTCACAAGAATCAAAGTTAGCCATACATACCTCGATTGAGCTTTCCTTAAGTTACTACAACACTCCAAAAACTCTAGCAATTCCAATCTACTATGAAACATAACAAATTTAAACACATATTAGAAAGATATTCATGAAACTAGCTCATTTGAACAATTTATCAAACACTAGTTGAGCATCTTGATTTCAAATTCCCTTTTCAAGAATTTCTTCATTCCCTAACCCAATCTTTAGTTATTTAAGTTAAACAATCTTCCCATAAACCTAAGTTGTACATGCATGTATACACAATACTAATAAACCCAATAATCATACCTCAATAACTCATCTTATACACCAAACTCGAAATTAAAACCCTAGGGTATAGAATCTTACCTCTTAGATGAAGAACTTGCTATTGGGTTCTTGATTCTTGAAGATTGATGCAAGATTTGGATGATTTAGATGTTGGGTTCCTCCTTCTCTCTCTAAAATACTCTCAGCTCTCTCTAAAATCAGTAAGAAATGACCCCAAAATGAACCCCAAAGCCTATGTATTGAAATGGGGTCGGGTTATAAAAATAAAAAATATAACCCTGCGATGTCAATTCTGCTATCGCAGAATGCACCGCAGAATGGACATGCGGGCCGCAAAATGCACCTCAAAATCGGCAGCCAAAAATGAGCTACACTGGTTCAATCTGCGGTCAAAATGCGGACCGCAGAATGAACATGCGGACCGCGGAATGAACATGCGGATCGCAGATTTGACCTGACACACGATCGCATTTTCCAGCCTTTGGTAATTTGATCATAACTTTGTGTAGGAATGTCCAAATGACGAACGGTTTGAAGCGTTGAAAACTAGAATCAAAGGGCTTTCATTTGTTATATTATTCACCACATAAAACCTTATACATAATTATCTAGGGTCGTTTAAAGTGGAGCTTTGTGTGAATCCATTTGGAAATTTGGCCTATTTCAAAAATTTTCCTATTTGGCTTACACTTGGGCTTTCATTTGGACCTCATATCACTTACCATAAGACTCATACTCATATTTAGCAAGTCTAATTGATGACCACCATATTAATAGTATATAAAAGTATTATAATAAGCCTTTGTGACACCACAAAATCCTAAATTACTTAGCGAAATTTTCTGGGGCTTTACAGGCTTATTCCTAGCATTAGGTCTAGCATGGCCCGTGAGCTAGAAATGGACATTCCATATCAGCAGGTGGTGAACATTGCGAGGAGGATAGAGACTATGTATGCTAGAGAGAGAGAGGGCAGGCAGAGTCGTGAGAGAGAGAGTAGACGAGATCAGGAGGGAGAATTGGAGGAGACGGGGAGGCCTTATAGATCGGTGAGATATACTGGTCCATATTATGGAGGTAGGGTACGTCATGGTAGAGGTTTTGTGTGTCATCTAGTTAAGTTCGCGTTTTAGGCTTCGCATGGTGACTCAGGTGTTCATGGGTCTCGAAGGACCTGTACCGCACCGTTCCCACTGCCTCATCAGCAGAGAGGATGCTTTGAATATAAAGATACTAGACACATGGTGAGAGATTGTCCCAGACTTCGGACTGATGTGATGCAACGAGGTATTCAGACAGGGAGAGGGCACCCAAGATAGGGAGGCCCAGCTCGTTGATGTGTTTCATGTAGTGGGCTTGAGGCTGGTGCCGCAGCTAATGTCACCCCGATATGAATTTAGTTGTTATAGAAAGGCACTATCTGTAGCTCGTCACAATTCTACTTATTAGGATGAGTTCCTCATTTGTTGTTTCATTTATGAGAGTGCTTCATGATTTTCACTCTATCTATGTGGTTATCCCGTTGGGAGATTTTGTGAGTGATAGCTGTGTCTATCGTCTGTTCTAGACGTTGTCGAGAGTTATTGGGCTACTTGTATTTTTCCAGTTGTCTGATTCTGGTAGGCTTGATGTGATTTTTGAGCATTCTTGGCTACGAACTTTGATTCTTATGCTCCAGCGGTGTGGGGGCTAGTATATGTGTAAATCGTAGATGGAAGTGATCTAGTAAGAGTTTCTAGATGGGTTGATGTGTACCCTACTTGTGATCTAATATTGAGGGCGAGACCCTTGTGATTTCACATGATTTGATATGTTGAGACCGGGCTGTGTACCGTAGTGAAAGTTATACCAGTATAAGATTTTGTGATACCATTATATGTTTTTATTCCTTCTAGTTAGATGTCTTATAGAATTGTGTTTTAGAAGAATTTTATGCTAGTTTAACTGTTTGTTAGTTCTCTTATGTGTTCCATTTGTCATATTCATTCATTTTTGTTCTATGCTTCTTGAGTTTCAGTTTGTGGGGTGAACTCATTGGTATGGGCTGAGATTTGGTTAATCAGGTATTTTGCCATGTGATTCTTGTGGTTGTTGTATCGTCACCAGTGGTATGGGTGACTGAAAAGAGTTCCTATTGTATATGAGGCTTATGGCTTGTACAGATTTGATCTTAGGCAATTTATTGCTATCAGAGATGTTATTGCAGGACTATATGTGGTGTGTCATGTTGCGTGGTCATACCCTGTGTGTGTTGGCTTGTGTTGAATTTGCTAGGTGAAACCGGTGCCGGGTATGGACTTGGAAGTCTTTTGGAAATGGATGAAGGATGATGAATCTGGTTTGAAGGCTTAATGGTATTGCTAGAATAGTTAAATTTCAGTTGAGATGGTGTCATCGGGCTTGAGTAGATTGGGGTGACGTGGGATCACCCGCGGGTGTACGTTGGAAGTGCGCATTTAAAGACTTCAGGTTTGTTCTCTATGCTCGTTTGAGGACGAACGGATGTTTAAGTGTGGGAGGATGTAACGACCCGACCGGTTGTTTCTAGAATTTACGCCCCGATCCCCTGTTAACTGCTTCCCATAAGTTCATTTATGCTATTTTGGTTTGCCGGGATGTTCGGTGTTAGGATTCAGAGTGTTTTGGGACACTTAGTCCCTAGATGGGAGCTTAAGAGTTGAAAGATGGTCCGTGTTTGGAACAGTGTGAAAACAACCTTGTAATGGAAATCTGATGGTTCCGTTAGCTTCGTTAGGTGATATCGGGGTTGGGAGCGTGTTTGGAATGAATTTTGGGGGTTCGTAGCTTATTTAGGCTTGAAATGCCGAAGTTTGAATTTTTGGAGTTTCCAGTCTGATAGTGAATTTTTGATCCGAGGGTCGGAATTTAATTCCGGAAGTTTTTGTAGCTTCTTTATGCCATTTTGGACTTGTCTGCAAAATTTGGCGTCATTCCGAGTTGAAATGATAAGGTTTCAGCATGAGGTTCATTATTTGAAGATGTGGAAGTTCATAAGCTTGATGTTGATTCAATTCGTCGTTTCGATATTGTGTTATATGATTTGAAGCTTTGAGCAAGTCCGTGTTAGGTTATATGACTTGTGTGGGTGATTAGACGGGGTCTCGAGAGTCTCGGGTGAATTTCGGATAGGTTTAGGCTATGTTGCGCTTGTTTTGGATACTTTGTCGTCGTTTCTTCAAGCAAAAATGATATCATATTAAGCAAATGATATCCAAATTTAATTTTGTTTGAACCATTAGATCCGTATTAAAATTTTGGAGCCATGGGAAAAAGAATCATCGAATTTGGACATCGTATGAGGAAGTTATGCTCATTTTCGTGTCAGGAAAAATTGCTGGTTTCTGCTATGTTCTCAAATGCGAACTTTTCATCGCATTTGCGATGCCTAGTTCGCAAATGCAAACTTTTTGTCGCAAATGCGACCTCTACCAGCCTTTTTTTGTTCGCAATATCTAAGGGTTCGCAATTGCGAACCCTGGGTCGCAAATGCGACATCTGAGGCCCGTTAAGTGAGGTTTTTAAAGGGATTTTCACCCATTTTTCAATTTTCTCAAACCCTAAACCTCCATAGGCGATTTTCCAAAGACCCAAACTTCTCCAAATCATTGGGTAAGTGTCTCTAATCCTTTTTCAACTATAGTTTGTGATTATATCTTATATTTGACATCAAATTCATGAGAATCTAAAGGAAAATTTGGGGAAAATTGTGAAATCTTTCAAAAATGCAAAATGATGATTTGAATGACCAAATGGTATCGGAATTAGATAATTTTTGTATGGCTGAACTCGTAGCAGAATGAGTGTTTAGTTTTTGAAATTTTTTTGGGTTCTGAGGTGCGGGCCCGAGGAGTTGACTTTGTTGTCTTTTTGTAAATTGTGTAAGAATCATAGTTTTGTTAATTGAAATTGTTTTGTCTTGCATTGTTTGACGTATTTAAGTTATTTTTGGCTAGATTGAGTCAGGCATTGATTAATTGGTAAAGGAAAAGCTAAATTGAGTATTGAATTGACCAAATTGAGGTAAGTATCTTGCCTAACCTTGTGTAGGGGACCTCCCCTTAGGATTTGAGTCTTATCTGTTGATTGTAGTCCGTGTACGCAAGGTGACGAGAGCGTGCTCGGATTTAATTATGGTAAATTGTCTCTTTTAGGTTCTTAGACTTTTGAAATTCACCGAGTAGGAAGATAACACTGATACGATTAAATTCCCTGTTATTAGTTTCACCTCTACATGTCTTGATTGATATTTGTATCTCTTCTTGATTTATTTCTGTTGTTAAATGGGCTTTTACGTGTTTAAACTAAAGACAAGTACTCTTCTATATTCATAATGACCACCCTAACTACTCGCCTTTAATTGGAAATTCATAAATGTTATATCTCATATAATTAATCGATTTTAATTGGAAGAAAGATAGATATCTCATAATTAATTGATATTTCTTAAATGGCAATTATTTGATTCATGTTAACTTCCTTACAGTTGAATACTCCTTGATTGTAAATTTACCTATAACCTTGTGCGATTATATTATATGTCCAACTGTTGAGGTATCGGTGTAGTTGTTATGTGTTTGTTATGCCTCGATTGCCATTGAGGTTATTGTGTTTTTCCTTGGTGCTCCGCGACTTTATTAGTTATTATTGAATCCCTTGCCGGGACATTATTATTTATGCTATTAATTTTCCCTTGCTGTGATACTATTGTTACTGTGTGGCTGTTGGTATCATGATGCACGAGGTCTCTGCCGCGCGGTTGTTGTTGGGGATTTACACGAGGTCATTGCCGTGTTGTCATTGCTATTGATGTCTTTGCACATGCGGCGTAATAAGGAGGGATATGTTATATATTTATATGTGGGTTGTGCATGTGGCAGAACAAGGTGGGAATATTATGATGCACGTGTGGCGAAATAAGGCGGTGTTGCTATGTTGTTATTGATTGCACACGTGGCGAAATAAGGAGGGCTATGTCAGTGGCTGATTATGAAGGACTACGGGTTCAATTCCCGGGAGTACCTCTATTTTTATTACGAAGGACTACGGGTTCAATTTCTGGGAGTTCCTCTGTTGTTATTATGAAGGACTACGGGTTTAATTCCCGAGAGATCCTCTGTTATTAGTATGCCGGGCTACGGGTTCGATTCCCGGAAGTTCCCTATAAACTCAATGTGATATGACTAATATATTTATTGTGTCTATCCGGGGTGAATGAGTCGGGTGTTAATTGTTCCCATTTCTTATACTTACTAGTTGGCAGGATTCCTGTTAGATACACTTGCACAAGCATACACGTAGCTGGACCCTTCTATTTGAGATGAATCCCTTCTGATTTGACTAAGGGTAGAGATATGACGACGTTTATCCATTGTATATATGAAAGGGACTCTAGTTAACTAGATAGTTGCTAGCATTGCCATGTTGTTGATGGGGCACGAGATGCCAAGTGTTAGATTTCATATTATGGTTATTTCCATGAATTGTGGCTAATCTTAGAGTTGTGGTAGGATTGAGGAAAAAGTTGGAAAGGCTTTATGTTAGGATCATTTCAGAATAGCAACTTAGAGATGTGTTTCGTCTCGTTATGTTGTGATTTCAGGACTTCGGTTGTGATTTCTACTGTCATTTTTGTATTATCATTAATTTTATCTTGATTTTTCTTATTTTTCATTATCCTTGTTGCAAATTGTTGTGTTCTTATTTATCCGGACAGTCCTTACATATTTACATAGCATCTCTATCTTTTCTGTTATATTGTTTATTGACTGGTAGGTGTCATGACTGTTCCTCGTCACTACCCCATCGAGGTTAGTCTTGATACTTATTGGGCATCGCCGTGGTGTGCTCATACTACTCTTCTGCACATTTTTATTGTCCAGATACAGGTACTTTCGTCCAGTTCTGTCAGCCTTAGAAGGAGGCATACCGGTAGAGACTTCAAGGTATATTTGCTATGTCCGCAGACCGAGGAGTCCCTTTTCTAGTTTTCTGTAAAAAGTGTAGTGTTTCATTATTTCTTCTTATATAGATATTCTTGAGTTAGAGCCTCTTATGTATCCTCTTAGCTTGTGATTTGTGAGTTTCCGAGTTTCGGGAATTGTCGTCAGTTTTGAGTTTGTTATGCTACGTGCCAAGGGCACCTTAAGCACCATTTTATTTTTCTAATTCAATTTGTTTTGCTTGCTTCCTCAAATTTTGGTTATCTTCCATGTTTTTAGGCTTACCTAGTCATTGGGACTAGGTGCCATCATGACATGTTCATGGAGGGTGAACTAGGGTCGTGACATTGGCCCTGTCCGATAAGGCTTCTTTGTTTTGAGTTTTGGTGGGTAAGGGGTGGTCTGGGGCTTGGTTTTGAGGTTTTGAGATAAGGTTACCTTTGGGTGCTTGCCGGAGTAGGGTTCCGGCGAGTTGTTTTGTTATATTCGAAGAATTCTGGTGACATTCGAGACCAACCACCTAGATGAGGTGATAGATCTTCTTAAGGCGGTCTTATGGTGTTAATATCGAAGGTTGGTTCATAGTTTTTGAGGTCACCGGCTAGGGTTCTTGTCACGACCCCAAATCTGGTCGTGATGGCGCCCAGCACGTTGCTAAGCCAGCCTGACCAATCAATATAAACAACGGAGCTAGAAGCTCTCTTTAGCCCATTTAAGCATATTAATATATGAAACAATAGTAATACTTATACCAACAACGGGGAAACCAAGTCCCAAAATATACTAACTCCCATAGACCGAAGGGTCAAGAGTCATGAGCCTCTACTGAACATGAGTGTATAAAGGTTTACAAGATACCATGTGCGGAAAGAAAAGTCAATACAAAATCAAGACAGTAAGAAGGAATATCGGGTCCTGCGGACTCTGCAGCTACCTCGAATATCCACAAACGTCGCCTCGCACAGCTACTGGATCACTGCTGAGAGGTACCTGGATCTGCACACAAGGTGTAGGGAGTAAAATGAGTACTGCCAGACTCAGTGGTAATAAACAAGGGTAAGACAATGCAGATAAGAAATCCACAATAAAGCATTATGTAAAGCTGTAGTCGAATACCCTGTCACAGAATCAATATCAACTGTACCTGTACCAACAAATACCAATAAATAGCATAACAGCTAGCGGATGTAGCTAAATGCAATGCAATGCATGATATGACCGCTACGGCGCGTAGCCCGACTCCAATTTTGGGTACCCGTGCTCACTGTGGGGGTTCAGACTCCGGAGGGGCTCCTACAGCCCAAGCACATCTCATAGAGATATTCCTGCGGCGTGCAGTCCGATCCAACATATATCTCGCTGCGGCGCGCAGCCCGATCCACTACTAGTCAGCTAATATGCAGATACAGCCTCGCATGCTCAAAAGTAGTTTTTGAAAACTCTTTTATCATTTTTCGGTTGGAAAATAGTAATATCAAGTTCCAGAGATTGGAATTAGCATAATAACAGAAATAGCTGCGGACTAGTAGTAAACTAGCATGTCTATATGATAAGACAATGATAACGATCCTCGCGGGATCCAATAACTGGCTCACGGCCCACATGTATACTCAACCGCCCAAGAAGAGGGTTCCTCGGCTCAAGAGTGGCCATTATCACAATATATATATATGCAACCATCCGAGAAGGAGGTTCGACGGCTCGAGAATAGCCAATAATACAGTATCAACAGGT
Source organism: Nicotiana noctiflora (assembly GCA_032618575.1). Lineage (NCBI taxonomy): Eukaryota > Viridiplantae > Streptophyta > Magnoliopsida > Solanales > Solanaceae > Nicotiana > Nicotiana noctiflora. Next base: position 23,113 of record JASVEL010010895.1, read on the forward strand.
TGGACTAATCTATAGTCTCCAGTTCATGAGCGACCCCGCACTCTCAAGAGTGTGCGTGTCTCGCCGCTATACAGCGTCACAAAGTGATATACCGGGGTTTCGAACCCGCTGGTCATCACCCACATCTATTACTCACCTCAATATAGTGCGACGACTATTCCGCAATGCCCTTGCCACGAGAATCAAGCTCCGCACGCGTAGAATCTGCTCAAATACAGTAGAAATACAACAAATTAGGCATCAATACAACTCAATTTACGTCAAAATTTCCAAAGTTGTCAAAACCCGACTTTTGGTACGCTTATCGAAAAATCACGAAAGTCACATATTCGGAACCCTCATCTCAATACGAGTCTAAGCATATCAATTTTACCAAATTCGGACTCCATTTGCCCATTCAAAACCTTGATTTTCTAAAGTTCAAGCCTAGGGCTAAATCCTATATAATTTACCCCAAATTCCTCCATTTTCATGATATAATTGCATAATATTATCAATACTAATCATAGTTTAAGTCCATAGTTGATTACCTGATGATTTCCCTTGAATTTCTCTTCAAAATCGCCCAAATCGCCTCTAAAGCCGAGACCCAAATATGTGAAATGTTCTGAAATTTTTCTAACTTCTGATACACTTAACTTACAGCGATGTTCGCTTCTGCGGAAGAATTTCCGCTCCTACGAGTCCGTATCCGCGACCAAAGGGTCGCTTCAGCGGTTCCGGGCCTAGCCGGCCAATTCCGCTTCTGCGATATACGGACCGCCTCTGCGCGTCCGCTTCTGCGGAAAATCCTCCGCTTTTGCGAAGACATCCGCTTCTGCGCACCAGAGTCCGCTCCTGCGGACTCGCCCAGGCGGTCAAGTGTCCGCTTCCGCGGACCTTCCCATTTTCTTCTCGTCCGCTTCTGCGATCACTGGCTCGCACCAGCGATGCCGCTTCAGCGGAAAAATGTTCCGCTTCTGCGTAACCAAGCGCTCCTGCGCCCCTCGTCCGCTTCTGCGGACTCGCTCCAGAACTCTTCAACCTGCAATTTCCATGATTTTCTTCCGTTTAACCATCCGAAAACACCCCGAGGCCCCCGGGACCTCATCCAAACACACCAACACATCTTAACACCTTATTCGAACTTGCTCCAATCCTCAAAACACGTCTAATAACACCAAAACCCATAATTCACATCAAATTCAAGCCCAAATTCCTTAAAACATTCCGAATTACACATTCAATCAAAAACCCGACCAAACGACGTCCGAATGACCTGAAATTTTGCAGGCACATCCAAAATCACCTAACGGAGCTACTGCAACTGTCGGAATTCCATTCCGACTCCCGGATCAAAATCTCACCTACCGTTCGGATTTCGCCAAAATTCAACCTTAGCCAATTCAAGCCTATTTCTACACCGGGCCTCCAAATTCGATTCCGATCGCTCCCCTAAGTCACAAATCACCTCCCGGAACTAACCGAATCATCAGAATCCGATTCCGAGCCCTCTAACCAAATAGTCAACTACAGGTTGACTTTCCTTATTCAAGTTTCCTTAACAAAGGCTATATGCCTCATTTTCAATCCAATTCACTCCTAACTCACCCGCTAGACTCTAACACTTATATAAAAGCATGAAACATGAAATTACAACATAACGGGGTGGTAATTCCCGTGACGACGGGCCGGGTCGTCACATTCTCCCCTCTTAAGCAAATGCTCGTCCTCGAGCGGGTCAAGAAACATACCCGAAGTTTCAAACAAGTGAGGATATCTGCTCCGCATCTCCCACTCGATCTCCCAAGTGGCCTCCTCCACGGGTCGACCTCTCCACTGAACCTTAACTGATGCAATCTCCTTAGACCTCAATTTTCTCACCTGACGTCCCAAAATGGCAATAGGCTCCACATCATAGGATAGATCACCATCAAGCTGAATGGTGCTGAAATCTAATACATGAGACGGATCTACAATGTACTTCCGGAGCATAGACACATGGAATACTGGATGAACGCTGGATAAGCTGGGCGGCAAGGCCAACTCATATGCCACCTCTCCAACTCTCCTAAGTATCTCAAAAGGACCGATATACCTGGGACTCAACTTTCCTTTCTTCCCAAACCTCATGACACCCTTCATAGGTGAAATCTTCAACAATACTCTGTCACCAACCATGAAAGACAACTCTCGAACTCTACGGTCCGCATAACTCTTCTGACGAGACTGTGCCGTACGAAGCCTCTCCTGGATCAACTTTGCTCTATCCAGAGCATCCTGGACTAACTCAGTCCCTATCAACCTAACCTCACCAGGCTCAAACCATCCCACGGGGGATCTACACCGCCTGCCATACAATGCCTCATAGGGGGCCATCTGAATACTCGACTGATAACTGTTGTTGTAGGCAAACTCAGCAAGTGGTAGGAACTCATCCCACGAACCACCAAAATCAATCACACAAGCTCGCAACATATCCTCCAAGATCCGAATAGTGCGCTCAGACTGTCCGTCTGTCTGGGGGTGAAATGCTGTACTCAACTCAACCCGCGTACCCATCTCTCGCTGAAATGCTCTCCAAAACTGAGAAGTGAACTGAGTACCCCTGTCGGATATGATAGACACTGGAACTCCATGCAACCGAACAATCTCTTGAATAAAGATCGACGCCAACCGCTCCGATGAGTAAGTAGTACTAACTGGAATGAAGTGAGCTGACTTAGTCAGTCTATCCACAATCACACATACAGAATCAAACTTCCTCGCCGTCCGAGGGAGTCCAGTAACAAAGTCCATAGTGATCCTCTCCCATTTCCACTCAGGAATAACAATGCGCTGAAATACGCCACCGGGCCTCTGATGCTCGTACTTAACCTGCTGACAGTTGAGGCACCGTGCTACATGTCCGACAATGTCCATTTTCATCTTTCTCCACCAATAGTACTGTTTCAAATCTTGATACATCTTAGCGGCTCCTGGATGGATTGAATACCGCGAGCTATGGGCCTCTTCCAGAATCAACTCACGAAGGCCATCAACATTGGGCACACATATCCGGCCCTGCATCCTCAATACGCCGTCACTATCAATGGTGACATCTCTAGCATCATCATGCTGAACTCCGTCCCTCAGGACAGCCAAATGTGGATCATCATACTGGTGCTCACGAATACGATCATATAGAGACACAAGCCAATACCCTGCTGGGCTCCGAAATATCTAACCTCACTAGCCGATTGGCTAGCACTTGAACATCATAAGCAAATGGCCTCTCCTCAGCTGGAATATATGCCAAGCTCCCCATACTGACCGCCTTCCGGCTCAAAGCATCGGCCACCACATTGGCCTTCCCCGGATGATATAATATAGTAATGTCATAATCCTTCAGCAACTCCAGCCATCTCCGTCGTCTCAAATTAAGGTCTTTCTGTTTGAACAAGTGCTGGAGACTACGATGGTCGGTATACACCTCACAAGACACACCGTACAAATAGTGCCTCCAAATCTTCAAGGCATGAACAATGGCGGCTAGCTCCAAGTCGTGAACAGGATAGTTCTTCTCATGCGGCTTCAACTGCCGAGAAGCATAAGCAATTACCTTTCCTTCCTGCATCAACACACAACCTATCCCCACTCTCGAGGCATCACAATAAACGGTATATGAACCTGAAGCTGATGGCAATACTAACACTGGAGCTGTGGTCAAAGCCGTCTTGAGCTTCTGAAAGCTCTCCTCGCACTCATCCGACCACACGAATGGTGCACCCTTCCTGGGTCAATTTAGTCAATGAAGAAGCAATGGATGAAAATCCCTTAACAAACCAGCGACAATATCCCGCCAAGCCAAGAAAACTTCTAATCTCTGTAGCTGAGGTTGGTCTAGGCCAACTCTGCACCGCCTCTATCTTTTTCTGATCAACCTGAATACCATCACGAGACACCACATGTCCCATAAATGCCACGGACTCGAGCCAAAACTCGCACTTGGAGAATTTAGCATATAGCTTCTCCTCCCTCAATCTCTGCAACACAATACTCAAATGCTGAGCATGCTCCTCCCGACTACGGGAGTAGACTAGAATGTCATCAATGAACACAATCACAAATGAATCCAAATAAGGCCCGAACACACTGTTCATCAGATGCATAAATGCTGCTGGGGCGTTGGTCATCCCAAAAGACATCACAAGGAACTCATAATGACCATATCTGGTCCTAAATGCAGTCTTCATAATATCCGAGTCCCTGATCTTCAGCTGATGATAGCCTGAACGAAGATCGATCTTAGAAAACACCCTCGCACCTGTAACTGATCAAACAAATCATCTATGCGCGGTAGAGGGTACTTGTTCTTCACCGTCACTTTGTTCAATTGCCTATAATCAATACACATTCGCATGGAACCATCTTTCTTTTTAACAAATAATACCGGCGCACCCCACGGAGACACACTAGGGCGGATGAAACCCTTATCCAGAAGCTCTTGAAGCTGCTCTTTCAGTTCTTTCAACTCAGCTGGTGCCATCCGATAAGGAGGAATGGATATGGGCTGAGTGCCCGGCACCAAGTCAATTTCAAAATCAATATCCCCGTCCGGCGGCATGCCCGGCAGGTCTGAGGGGAATACATCCGGGAAGTCCCTCACAACAGGTACATAATCAATGCTAGGAGACTCAGCTCCCACATCTCTCACAAAACCTAAGTACGATAAACACCCTTTTTCAACCATCTTCTGAGCTTTTAAGAACGAAATTACACGGCTAGGGACGAAATCGGTCGAACCCCGCCACTCAATCTGAGAAATACCAGGAATGGCCAACGTAATTGTCTTAGCATGACAATCCAATATAGCATGGTACGGAGACAACCAGTCCATACCCAATATAACATCAAAGTCCACCATCCCCAACAATAACAAATCTGCCTGGGTCTCCAGACCTCCAATAGATATAACACAGGATCTATAGACATGATCCACAACAATCGTATCACCCACGGGGGTGGATACATGAATAGGTAAATCAAGACTACCACGAGTCGCACCCAAATAATGTGCAAAATAAGAGGACACGTAAGAATATGTGGACCCCGGATCAAATAGAACAGAGGCATCTCTCGGACAGACATAAATGATACCCGTAATCACAGCGATCGGAGGCAACCGCATCACGCCTATCGTGAAGTGCATAGAACCGTGCCTCGACCTCCACCGGATCTCTCCTCGCCCCGGGGCGACCACGAGAAGACCGACCTCCACCTCTACTAGACCGAGATGGTGCCGAAGAGGAGGGCTCTGATCCCTCTGCTGAGTCCTGGCCCTACGTAGTCGAGGGCAATGTCTCCTCATGTGGCCAAACTCACCACACTCATAACATGCACCCGGTGCCGGAGAAGGGTACTGAAGGGAACGCACCAAGCGATGACTGACCCTGCTGAAACCCCCGTCGACCACGACCATAAGAACCTCCGCTCCGCTCCGGGCGGCCCGAACGAGAAGGTCTAGATGAGCGACCTCTCGCTCTGCCGGGAATGCCCTCTAGATGGAGCACCACCGAAACTACCGAACCACGAGGCCTCTCGGCCTCCCGCTCCTCTCTCTCTCTCGCGACGATCCGCCTCAATGGAGCGTGCCATATCAGCCACCTGCTCAAACGATGATGACAGAACTCGCTCGCCGGTCATAAGAATACGGATAGAGTAGTTGAGGCCATCAATGAACCTCCCTGATCCTCTCCCTATCAGTGGGGATCATCCATGTGGCATGCCTAGCCAACCGAGTGAATCTAAGCTCATACTGGGTCACAGACATGTCGCCCTGAACCAACCACTCGAACTGGCGACGTAGCTCCTCGCGACAAGACCGAGGTACATATTTCTCTAGAAAGAGAGTAGAGAACTGCTGCCATGTGAGAGGTGCTCTCTTGCAGGCCTACGCCTCTCAAACTCCTCCCACCAATCAAATGCGGGACCGGTGAACTGAAATGTAGTAAATGAAACTCCGCTGGACTCAAGAATACCAGCCGTACGCAGCATCTTCTGACACTTATCCAAGAAACCCTGGGCATCCTCGCCCTCAACGCCACTGAAATGGGGTGGCTGAAGTCTACCAAATCTCTCAAGACGACGCTGCTCGTCATCGGGCATAACCTGAACCATATGCTCTGGAGCTGGAGCCGGTGCAGCTGGAGGAATAACCGGTGCAACCACCTGAGCGGGGACCGCCTCTGGCGTCTGAAGTCCCTGAACAACCGGGTCAGGTGTGCGAGCTGCAGGGGTCTGCTGACCACCCCCTGTCTGAGATGTCGCTGCAGTAGCAGTAGCTGAAACTACCTGAGCCAAACCGGAACACACCGATAATATCCGAGCAAGAGTCTCCTGAAGACCAGGAATAGCAATAGATACAGTCTGGCCCTGAACTGGGGCTGCTGGAGCACCAACCACTGGGGGCTGCTCCTGAACTGGTACAACAGGCGGGTCAGCTGGTACTGCCTCGGCCGCCCTACCTCTAACTCTAGCACGACCGCGCCCACGGCCTCTAACAGGTGGCAATGGAGGTCGTCCACCTCGTCCTGATGCTCGCGTTCTCGCCATCTGCGAGAGAATAGAATATAGAAGTTCAGTTCTCAGAACAACAAGATCGCACGACAGAGTTCAAGAAAAGTGAAGTTTTCCTAAAGGTTCGCAGCCTCCCGAGGATAAGTACAAGCGTCCCCGTACCGATCCACAAGACTCTACTAACCGGCTCAAGACTCACGAGGCCTAGTAAACCTAGGCTCTGATACCAACTTGTCACGACCCCAAATCCGGTCGTGATGGCGCCCAGCACATTACTAAGCCAGCCTGACCAATCAATATAAACAACGGAGCTAGAAGCTCTCTTTAGCCCATTTAAGCATATTAATATATGAAACAATAGTAATACTTATACCAACAACGGGGAAACCAAGTCCCAAAATATACTAACTCCCATAGACCGAAGGGTCAAGAGTCATGAGCCTCTACTGAACATGAGTGTATAAAGGTTTACAAGATACCATGTGTGGAAAGAAAAGTCAATACAAAATCCAGACAGTAAGAAGGAATATCGGGTCCTGCGGACTCTGCAGCTACCTCGAATATCCACAAACGTCGCCTCGCACAGCTACTGGATCACTACTGAGAGGTACCTGGATCTGCACACAAGGTGCAGGGAGTAAAATGAGTACTGCCAGACTCAGTGGTAATAAACAAGGGTAAGACAGCGTAGATAAGAAATCCACAATAAAGCACTATGTAAAGCTGTAATCAAATACCCTGTCATAGAATCAATATTCACCGTACCTGTACCAACAAATACCAATAAATAGCATAACAGCTAGCAGATGTAGCTAAATGCAATGCAATGCATGATATGACCGCTACGGCGCGTAGCCCGACTCCAATTTTGGGTACCCGTGCTCACTGTGGGGGTTCAGACTCCAGAGGGGCTCCTACAGCCCAAGCACATCTCATAGAGATATTCTCGCGGCGTGCAGTCCGATCCAACATATATCCTGCTGCGGCGTGCAGCCCGATCCACTACTAGTCAGCTAATATGCAGATACAGCCTCGCAGGCTCAAAAGTAGTTTTTGAAAACTCTTTTATCATTTTTCAGTTGGAAAACAGTAATATCAAGTTCCGGAGATTGGAATTAGCATAATAACAAAAATAGCTGCGGACTAGTAGTAAACTAGCATGTCTATATGATAAGACAATGATAACGATCCTCGCGGGATCCAATAAACTGGCTCACGGCCCACATGTATACTCAACCGCCCAAGAAGAGGGTTCCTCGGCTCAAGAGTGGCCATTATCACAATATATATATATATGCAACCATCCGAGAAGGAGGTTCGACGGCTCGAGAATAGCCAATAATACAGTATCAACAGGTTGGACTAATCTATAGTCTCCAGTTCATGATCGACCCCGCACTCTCAAGAGTGTGCGTGTCTCGCCGCTATACAGCGTCACAAAGTGATATACCGGGGTTTCGAACCCGCTGGTCATCACCCACATCTATTACTCACCTCAATATAGCGCGACGACTATTCCGCAATGCCCTTGCCACGAGAATCAAGTTCCGCACGCGTAGAATCTGCTCAAATACAGTAGAAATACAACAAATTAGGCCAATGGGACGACACCCAATCAATACAACTCAATTTACGTCAAAATTCCCAAAGTTGTCAAAACCCGACTTTCGGTACGCTTATCGAAAAATCACGAAAGTCACATATTCGGAACCCTCATCTCAAAACGAGTCTAATCATATCAATTTTACCAAATTCGGACTCCATTTGCCCATTCAAAACCTTGATTTTCTAAAGTTCAAGCCTAGGGCTAAATCCTCCATAATTTACCCCAAATTCCTCCATTTTCATGATATAATTGCATAATATTATCAGTACTAATCATAGTTTAAGTCCATAGTTGATTACCTGATGATTTCCCCTGAATTTCTCTTCAAAATCGCCCAAATCGCCTCTAAAGCCGAGACCCAAATGTGTGAAATGTTCTGAAATTTTTCTAACTTCCGATACACTTAACTTACAGCGATTTTCGCTTCTGCGGAAAAATTTCCGCTCCTACGAGTCCGTATCCGCGACCAAAGGGTCGCTTCAGCGGATTCCAGGCCTAGCCGGCCAATTCCGCTTCTGCGAGAAAAGGACCGCTTATGCGCGTCCGCTTCCGCGATTAAACCTCCGCTTTTGCGAAGACATCCGCTTCTGCGCACCAGAGTCCGCTCCTGCGGACTCGCCCAGGCGGTCAAGTGTCCGCTTCCGCGGACCTTCCCATTTTCTTCTCGTCCGCTTCTGCGATCACTGGCTCGCACCAGCGATGCCTCTTTAGCGGAAAATGTTCCGCTTCTGCGGACTCGCCTCCGCGCCCACATTTCCACAAGGGCGAAAATGACAGAACCAGAACTCTTCAACCTGCAATTTCCATGATTTTCTTCCGTTTAACCATCCGAAAACACCCCGAGGCCCCCCGGACCTCATCCAAACACACCAACACATCTTAACACCTTATTCGAACTTGCTCCAATCCTCAAAACACGTCTAATAACACCAAAACCCATAATTCACATCAAATTCAAGCCTAAATTCCTTAAAACATTCCGAATTACACATTCAATCAAAAACCCGACCAAACGACGTCCATGACCTGAAATTTTGCAGGCACATCCAAAATCACCTAACGGAGCTACTGCAATTGTTGGAATTCCATTCCGACTCCCGGATCAAAATCTCACCTACCGTTCGGATTTCGCCAAAATTCAACCTTAGCCAATTCAAGCCTATTTCTACACCGGGCATCCAAATTCGATTCCGATCGCTCCCCTAAGTCACAAATCACCTCCCGGAACTAACCGAATCATCGAATCCGATTCCGAGCCCTCTAACCAAATAGTCAACTCCAGGTTGACTTTCCTTATTCAAGTTTCCTTAACAAAGGCTATATGCCTCATTTTCAATCCAATTCACTCCTAACTCACCCGATAGACTCTAACACTTATATAAAAGCATGAAACATGAAATTACAACATAACGGGGTGGTAATTCCCGTGACGACGGGCCGGGTCGGCACAGTTCTAGCGACCGGAATTTCAAGAAGAAAGGGGGTTTTTTGTTTAATGGGGGTTTTATGGTGGTTGCAGGGTTTGGTGGGTAAAGGGTGAGGCGTTTGATGGCTGCCTGAGCCGGAGAAGGTGGTGGTAATAGGCCTGTCCGGCCAGTCTCCATGGGAGACTAAGGAAGAAGAAGGAGACAGAAAGGAGGCGGCTAGGGTTGTTTAATGAATGTGAGTATAAGTGTATTGAACAGAGATGGGGCTATTTATATCCCCCTCGTCTCGTGTAATACTGGCCTTTGGATCAACCAAGATCAACGGGCAGGATCTTTTCCTTCAAAACGGCAGTGTTCGATTAAGTGAGAGGCTGCTTCATGTCCGTTAGATGTTTAAGCTTGAACGGCCAGGATTATTTCAACATACTACATCGTTTAGCTATTAACGAGACTCAGTGTCATCCGTCTAATCATTCCTTTGAACGGCCCAGGTTGGTTCCTTTTACGACGTCGTTTGATTTCCAATCAAACCGCCTCATCTAGTTCGTTGGATTGATTTCATAACCGGCTTATTTTGTTTTAACTTAAATGGTGCCGTCTGATCATGAGCCTGGGCAGACCGAGCTGATCTTTTGGGCCTGATATACTTGGGCTTGTCAAATGTATGTATGTTTCATTACATAGCCCGAATTGTATTGTATTGTTTTTTGTATTTTTGTCTTGTATTTTAATTGTTTCTTGTATTTTCTTTTATATTTGATTTTTCTCTTTTGTATTTGTTTTCAATTGTTATATTTCTTTTATTTCCTATTTTTCCTGATTTTTCAGGTATTTTATGATATTTTTTGCCATTTTCTTTTATTTTCCGGTATTTTGTATTTTTGTTTTGTTGATTTTTCTGAATTTTCATATTTTTGTGATATTTTCTAATTGATTCCTTTGTAATTATAACTTCAACTTTTATTTTTAAAGACAAACAGACAAGTATTTCAATTAAATCACTCAATTGCACATCAAAACTATTTTTGCATTTATTTTTATATTTATATTGAAATTTATTTGCTCAGGGCAAAAATCACGTGCTCACAGCTGCCACTCTTTGCTCGGGAACACGAAGAGTTTCAGTGCAAAGATAAGTGAGCAGTAATGAGAGATTTTTGCCCACTGGCATATTTTGTAAGAAGCATTTTGAAAAACTCTTTGATCGCACCCTGCTTCAGAGGTTGCCTACATATCCTGGGCTAAACAGGAATCAGGTCAGTGTAGTTCGGGAAGGTCTGGTAGCTTGAAACTACCAAGACTTGCTGTTGCTGCTGTTGTTGCTATAATCACTGACTAACTCCTTATTACACCAGGATAAAATGACAATAAAGAGGTTATTCTAAGCTATGATCTTATGAATTACAAGTAAATCCTATCTATGACTTGTCTTCTTGCATCGTCTTGCTTTTCCATATCACATGTTTCTCTTTCTATGAATCCTTCTTTTTGTGGATTTTAATTATTTCCTGCTTCTGATATACTGCTTTCATCCATTCGTATGACTTCAAAATAAGCTCTTTGCTTCCAGGTCTACCTGTTTAAAAACCAAACAAAGAAAACTTTTTTCCTCTGCCCCAGTGTGAGGCTTTCCATGTGTTATGGTGTTACTCTTGTTAGAAAAAAAATAATTAAAATGCTGGAAAGTATTCCCTTGTTATACAGGTGGGCGCCTGAACAGTGCTGAAAAGTATTTCCTTGTTATACAGGTGGGCGCCTAAACAGAAATTAAAATGCTGAAAAGTATTCCCTCGTTATACAGGTGGGTGCCTGAACACACATTAAAATGCTGAAATATATTCCCTCGTTATACAGGTGGGTGCCTGAACAGAAATTAAAATGCTGAAAAGTATTCCCTCATTATACAGGTAGGCACCTGAACAGAAATTAAAATGCTGAAAAGTATTCCCTCGTTATACAGGTGGGCGCCTGAACAGAAATTAAAATGCTGAAAAGTATTCCCTCGTTATACAGGTGGGCGCCTGAACAGAAATTAAAATGTTGAATTGTATTCCCTCGTTATACAGGTGGGCACCTGAACAGAAATTAAAATGCTGAAAAGTATTCCCTCATTATACAGGTGGGCGCCTGAATATAAATTAAAATGTTGAAAAGTATTCCCTTGTTATACAGGTGGGCGCCTGAACAGAAATTAAAATGCTAAAAAGTATTCCCTCGCTATACAGGTGGGCGCCTGAAGAGAAATTAAAATGCTGAAAAAATATTCCTTCGTTATCCAGGTGGGCGCCTGATGCATGAAAATTGAAAATGCAAAAAAATATTCCCTCATTATCCAGGTGGCGCCTGATGCAGAAATGAAAATGCAGAAAAATATTCCCTCTTTATCCAGGTGGGCGCCTGATGCTTGAAAATGAAAATGCAGAAAAATATTCCCTCAGTTCGATAACTGGGGTGTGAATTTTGAAAAGACCATACCTCCCTTGCTGTTTGTGTAGGTTCCTGATAATTGAGTGAGTCCTCCTTTGTGGATTTTCCCCTTTTATTGTTGTTTTATTTTTGATGTTTTTGCCCCGCTTTGGTCACATTCATTTTAAAGTGATTAGTGAGAATTTGAGTCTTTTGTCCCTGTCCAAATCAGTTGAATAATCTTATTAGTTGTAAAATGATGGTTAGCAACTGGCATTCTTGTTGGCCTTGCTTCCATAGTCAGCCTCTTCTTCCTTCATTCTTCTTTGTAATTTATTGCCAGATTTTCTCAACTTTCTCTTGCAATCCTCTTTTGCTTTTCTCCTTTCGTTTCTTTTCCTTTCATTTTCCTTCGGCCTTGATTGCCATCATTTTTTTTTCTCTTTTCCTTTGACCTAGTGTTATTACACCATTTAACATGAGAAGCTGGTAGTTAGCTTTCAACTGGCAATTGGTTTTGATCAATAAAATGCAAAGATATGAATTTGAGGGGGGTAAGGGTATTTTGAAATAAAGACACAACTTATCTGGGTATGACGGCGGATTCCTTCGATTATGCCATGTATTTAAATATCCGACCCAGTCTGTCCAACCGAATCGTTGCTGTCATACTTTCCTTCAACCTAAACCTTTCTTATTTTTGTTGTTTTTCCTTTTTCATCAAAATATTCCTCACTTTCTCCTTATGGTGCCTGTGAAGGTTTTCACCAATAAGGCTCTCTCACTTTTATTTTTTCCTCACATTCGCCTTATGGTGCCCGTTAGGGTTTTCACCAATAAGACTCTCTTATTTTTATTTATCTCTCATCTCACATTCGCCTTATGGTGCCCGTTCGAGTTTTCACCGATAAGACTCTCTCATTTTTTATTTTTTTCTTTATTTTGTTTCCAAACCTCCGGGTATTGTCCATGCCATGTTTCTCCTTATTCTTATTGTATCATCATTTTCTTGAAATTAATCAGAAGGTCTTTCTTTGGACTGTAATGCGGCTTTTGGACGAGTTTAGAAAGAGAGGTATAAAGGCTCAAAATTTATATGAGGGTTCAAAAATATTTACAACTCTCGGAATTATAAACATAACTCTGCCCCAGTTTCAACATTTGGGGAATCTTGGATTTTATTTTTATCGTGACTGAACCTCACTGAGGCTGCCTACATACCTTTTCGAGATCAAGTCAGACGTAATTCAAACATAAGATTGTTTGTCTTTTAACTTTTTCCAGATTTTTCTTTTGTATACTTTTTTTTTCTTTTTTTCATCATCATTTTTCTTTCATTTTCCCATTATCTTTTCTTTTCTTTTCAATTTTTTGTTCATAATTGATTCTGAGATAGGGATATGAAAGAATAATGCAATCAGGCTCAACAGGGGTATCAATGGATAAAGTGTTTGGATAGAGAATAAAATGCCTTCATCATTTCAATTTCAAAATTATGACAAATACAATTGTACATATGAAAAATGAATCATACATAATATCTTTTGACTACATATGAGTTGATAGCAATCTCTACACATTTTCCTTCAACATCTGTTGAATATAAAGCTCCGTTGGGCAATATCCGGGACACCATGAATGGCCCTTGCCAATTAGGTTCAAACTTTTCTTTTGCTTCGGCCCAGTGAGGTAAAATACGTCTTAGCACCAACTGTCCAACTTCGAATTTCTGTGAACGTACTTTTTGTTGTATGCTCTGGCCATCCTCCGCTGATATAGCTGTCCGTGGCACACTGCCGCTAGCCTTTTCTCATCGATCAAGCTCAATTGTTCTAGCCGAGCTTTTACCCATTCATCATCATCCATTTCAGCCTCAACTATGATCCGAAGAAAAGGTATTTCAATTTCTGTAGGTATGACTACCTTCGTTCCATACACCAATGAGTATGGTGTTGCACCAATTGAAGTACGTACAGTTGTACGATAACCCATGAGAGTGAATGGTAATTTTTCATGCCACTGTCTTGACTCTTCCACCATTTTCCTGAGAATCTTCTTAATATTCTTATTTGCAACCTCTACTGCTCCAATTACTTTAGGCCGATAAGGTGTAGAGTTACGGTGCAGGATTTTGAACTTTCGACATGCCTCTGCCATGAGGTGACTATTCAGTTTTGCTCCATTGTCTGTGATAATCACCTTTGGAATTCCAAAACGACAGATGATATTTGTGTGCACAAAATCCACTACCGTTTTCTTTGTCACTGCTTTAAATGTCTTCGCCTCAACCCATTTAGTGAAATAATCAATTGCTACTAGGATAAATCTGTGCGCATTAGATGCTGCGGTCTCTATTGTCCGATGACATCCATGCCCCAGGCAACGAATGGCCACGGTGCTGACATTGTATGCAACTTATAGGGTGGTGAGTGAATCAAATCTCCGTGTATTAGACATTGGTGGCATTTTCGCATATATCTAATGCAATCGCGCTCCATGGTGAGCCAATAATATCCTGCTCTCAGTATTTTCTTGGCCAAAACATATCCACTCATATGAGGTCCGCAAGCTCCTGCATGTATTTCAGCCATAATTGTGTCAGCTTGTTGTGCATCTATACATCTCAATAGACCCAGATCTGGTGTTCTTTTCTATACAACTCCTCCACTGAAGAAAAATCCATTTGTTAATCGCCTTATTACCCTTTTCTGGTTCCCTGTGGCTTGTACTGGGTACACTCCTGTCCTCAAATAGTCTCTGATATCATGATACCACGGATCACCATCAAGTTCTTCTTCCACAGCGAAACAATAAGCATTTCGATCACGAACTTGTATCTGTAGTGGATCTATATAAGCTTTGTCTAGATAGTGCAACTTGGATGATACTGTGGCTAAAGCATCCGCTACTTCGTTGTGCATTCTTAAGATGTGATTGAACTCTATGGATTGAAATCTCTGAGATAGTTCATGCAGACACTGCCGATAATGTATAAGTTTCAAATCCCTTGTCTCCCATTCTCCTTGAATCTGATGTATCAAGAGGTCCGAGTCACCCATTACCAAAATCTCTTGAACACCCATGGCTATTGCCATTCTCAATCCCAATATGCATGCTTCATACTCGGCCATGTTATTAGTACAGAAAAATAAAAGCTTAACAGGATAATGCTGACCCGTTTCTGAGATGAGTATTTCTCCAATTCCAACTCCTTTGTCGTTGATGCCCCATCAAAGTACATTATCCAGCCTGGCTTATCGTCTTGTTCCACTTCTTCAATATTCATTGTCTTCTCATTAGGAAAATATGTCTTTAATGGTTCATACTCATCATCGACCGGATTTTCTGCCAAATGGTCAGCAACTGCTTGTGCCTTCATTGCAGTGCAAGTTACATAAATGATGTCAAACTTTGTAAGTAGAATTTTACATTTAGCAAGCCTTCATGTGGGCATCGGCTTCTGGAATATATACTTCAGTGGGTCCAACAGAGATATCAAATAAGTAGTATAAGCCAACAAGTAATGTTTCAACTTTTGTGCAACCCATGTTAAAGCACAATATGTTCTCTCCAACTGAGTGTATTTTACCTCGTAAGATGTAAACTTCTTACTAAGATAATATATTTCTTGCTCTTTCTTCCCTGTTTCATCATGCTGCCCCTGTACACAGTGAAAAGAATTATCCAATACAGTCAGATAAAGGATCAAGAGTCTTCCAGGTTCTGGAGGAACCAATACATGAGGATTAGCCAGATATTCCTTAATTTTATCAAATGCCTCTTGACATTCATCAGTCCAATTCACCACAACATCTTTTTTCAGTAATTTAAAAATGGGCTCACAAGTCGATGTTAACTGAGCAATAAATCTGCTAATATAATTCAACCTGCCCAATAAACTCATCACTTCTTTCTTGTTCTTTGGTAGAGGCAAATTCTGGATTGCTTTTATCTTTGACGGATCTAATTCAATACCACGCCGGCTTACTATGAACCCCAATAACTCCTGAAGGCACTCTGAAAGCACACTTTGCTAGATTGAGCTTGAGATTATATCTTCGGAGCCTCTGGAAAAAATTTATTGATTCCTTGACATGGTTACATTGCTTTTTGGACTTTATAATAACATCATCCACATATACTTCAATCTCTCGATGCATCATATCATGAAACATAGTGGTCATTACCCTCATATATGTAGCCCCGACATTCTTTAACCCGAACGGCATTACCCAGTAGCAATATGTCCCTCAAGGCGTGATAAAGGCCATCTTTTCTGCATCTTCTTCATCTATCGAGATCTAATGATAACCCGCATAACAATCCACAAAAGAACCAATTTCATGTTTGGCGCGATTGTCGATTAATATATGGATATTTGGCAAGGGAAAATCATCCTTTGGATTAGCTTTATTGAGATCTTGATAATCAACACACACCCTAGTTTTTCCATCCTTCTTTGGAACCGGCACAACATTAGCTAACCAGGTGGGATATTTAGTGACCCGTATGACCTTCGCCTCGAACTGCTTGTTAACTTCTTCTTTTATTTTCACATTGATGTCCGTTTTAATCTTCCTTAACTTTTGCTTTACCAGCCGGCATTCCGGATAGATGGGCAATTTATATAGCACCAAGTCAGTACTGAGCCCAGGCATGGCATCATAAGACCAAGCAAATATGTCGTTGTACTCATGTAACAACCTGATTAAATCTTCTCTGAGGGAAGTTTCTAATTGCACACTAATCTTTGTTTCTCGGATATTCTCCTCTTTTTCCAAATTAATAGACTTCGTCTCATTTAAGTTCGGTTTGGGTTTTTCTTCATAATGACTCAAATCTTTACTAATTTCTTCCAATACTTCCTCATCCTCATATTCCACTTCATGTTCATTTTCAATTTCCTGTATAACTATTTGATTATCAAGACCGGGAATCCTTCATGCATGACATATCATTGGAATCAGCAAATATTGAACTGTACAAAAGAAGAAAAATAAAATTAGGCAAAAAATGGAGGAAGAAAAGAAATTGCATTTCATTGAATTTTTGAAAGAGGGTTGGTTACATTTGATTTGACGGGATATGGGATTACAATTTTAAAACAAGACAATTTTGGGAATGAATTATTAAAAGCTAACTACCACAACTCCCTCGTGATCGGAAGAGGAGTAGCTTCCCAGTTATTTAGCATAGTGTGGGGTCCCACAAATTGAACGTCCATTTTGCTTGTTCCTTCACCCGTCTCCACCATATTCACATCTTCAAATAGCCTTTCAAATCTTACTAAAATCTCTTCATCCGGTTTTATCTCCACACGGTTTGGCATGACAGTTGCCAGACGTCTCTGTGTACGAGGCTTGACAAAGGAGTTGGATAGTTTGGGATAGGTTTAGGAAGGGTCCACCCTTTCTTTTTCAACTTCTTAGCTCTCCGGATATCGGAAATGATTGGCTTGAAACCCAAGCCAAAAGTATCAGCACTGCCTGGAAGGTGGATCGGCTGTGTTATACCTTTAAAGATTACTCCTAAGCCCTTTCCTGGAGAAAACCCATTCTTTATCATCTCCTTGGCGACCATAACTGCGGCAGGGGCCACCGTGGGTAGTGGCATGTTTTCTCCCTCAGATATTTTGTTCACAATCACGGTGTCCATTACTTGGTATACCCACGGACCTTTATCACCTTCAACTTACTCAAACGGTGTAATAGCATTGCAAATATCGTCTTCCCCATGCACTATTCTTTCTTGCTGCTCCCACTCAAATTTTACCATTTAATGCAAAAAAGATGGTACTGCTTTCGCAGCATGGATCCACGGACGTCCTAATAAGAGGTTGTATGATACAGCAACTTCTAGCACTTGAAACTCCTTAGTGAAATCCACTGGTCTAATTGTAAGCTCTAGTATGATATCCCCCACGGTGTTCTTTCCACCACCATCAATACCCCTCACACATATACTATTCCGATAAATTCTTTTATGATTGACTTTCAGCTTTTCCAGAGTTGACAATGGACAGATATTGGCGCTTGACCCGTTGTCCACCCAAACACGGGTTACTACAGATTTTTCACATTTTAGCGTGAGGTATAGTGCTTTATTATGCTTCGTTCCTTCTAGTGGCAACTCACTGTCTAAAAATGTTATTTCATTTGTCTCAAAGATCTTGTTTGTGATTTTCTCCAGATGACATGCCGAAATCTTCTCCGATACGTGGGTTTCATTTAAAATCTTCATCAACGCCTTTGTATGTTCATCAGAATGAATTAGCAGGGATAACAATGATATCTGCGCGGGTGTCTTTCTCATTTACTCAACTATAGAGTAGTCTTGAGCTTTCATCTTCTTTATAAACTCCTCAGCTTCCTCCTCAGTGATGGCTTTCTGCACAAAAGCTGGGTTTTCTTTCACCACTTTTGTCTTTCTCAGTTCATCCGGGGTAAAGCATCGCCCGGAGCGAGGTAAACCATGAGTTTCAAAAATTTCTCCTTTAACTTCTTTCCATTTATACATCACTGTCACCTTATCATAATTCCACGGTATAGCCTTGGTATTCACAACAGGCATCTACACAACTGGTTTGATAACCACTGGCTCTACATAAGCTCCATTCACAGTCAGCAAGGGCTTTACTCGAGGTACTATTACTTTCACGGGCTCAGGCTTAATCATCACTGATGACTGTTTTGCTGGTAACTCAATCTACACTTTCTCTCTTTCAACTTTTTCCTTAACCTTGTTGTTTGCTTGAATCGTCATCACTGTCTGAGAAGGTTTTCTACAGCTTTCTCCCTGTATTAGCTCTATTATATATGTCTCATGATACACTGGCAAAGGATTTTACGTTATATTGGGAGTTTCTGGAGCTTGCACTTCAATTCTCCTAGAACCAATGAGTTCTTGTATTGCGGACTTTAAGTGCCAACACTTCTCTGTATCATGTCCCGGTGCCCCAGAACAGTATTCACAATAGACGGATTGGTATAGATTTCTGGGTTACGGGTTGGGAATTTTAGGTTCAATAGGGCTCAACATCCCTAATTCTCTCAAACGATGAAAGAGACCGGTATATGATTCTCCTAGAGGAGTGAATGTTCTTTTCCTTTGAGCCCTGTCCCTTTTTATCTCTGGATCAGGACGGAAGTTAGGCTGGTTTGGATTTCTGTAGGTTTTTTAAGGTGGATAGGCATTTTGTGCATGGTAGACATTTTGTGGAGCTGGGGTACGCCATGAAGGTTGAGCATGTTGGACAGAAAATTGTGAATTGGTTGGAGGATAATACGGTGGAGGTGGATTATATGGTGCAGGTGGATATGGTTGGTATGGGTGAGGCTGATGATGATATGGGTTGGGGCCCCGGGACCAAGATCTACCTTCGATGACTGCCACTTCTTCCTTTTTCTTTTTTCCAATCGACCCTCATGTTCCCGTCTGTATTGCTTGGTTTGTAGCCTTGATGGCTGAGTAGCTCATAATCTTATTTGTCTTTAAACCTTCTTCAACAAAGCTTCCTATCTTTACTACCTCATTAAAGGTTTTTCCAATTGCAGACACCAAATGGCCATAGTATGTCGGCTCCAAAGCTTGTAAGAAACAATCCACCATTTCTCCTTCTTTCATTGGTGGGTCTACACATGCAGCCTGTTCCCTCCACCTGAATCCATAGTCCCGAAAGCTTTCTCTGGGTTTCTTCTCTATCTTAGTCAATGATAATCTATCAGGGATAATTTCCAGATTATATTGGAAATGGTTTGCAAATGATTGAGCTAAATCATCCCAAATGAACCATCGGGTATGATCTTGTCGAGTGTACCATTCCAATGCCGAGCCATTGAGACTTTGACTTAAATAAGCCATGAGTAGTTCATCCCTTCCTCCTGCTCCGTGCATTTTACTATAGTATCCTCTCAGATGAGCCACTGGATCTCCGTGACCATCATACATGTCAAACTTGGGCAACTTAAACCCAGCAGGTAGCTGTACCTCAGGAAACAAACATAAGTCTTTGTATGCCACACTAACTTGGCCTCCCAGCACCTGCATATTACGAAACGACTGCTCAAGACTCTTCATTTTACGGTCCATCTCCTCCTGTTCAGGGTTTCTAGCAGGTTTCTCTTCCTCTGTCATGTCTATGAGTGGGATGTAAGAATCATGTTGCCTGAAAGTGGGTTCTGGTGGGTAGTAAAGGGTATCCTGGACATGGAATACAGGTTCGCTGGAAGATTTGTGTAAAGTAGCTGGTGGCGGTGCCACGTATGCTGGAGCGTCCTGAGGTAGTGGTGGTAGAGCTTGTTTAGGTAGGGGTGGCGGTGCTTGTGATGTTGTAGCTTAATAATGCGGGTAAGTTGGATATGCGGAGGATGAGTTCATGGTAGGTGGTTCTTGGTTTGAGTTTGGAGGAGGAATATATGCGGGATTGGCTGGGTAAGACGGTAAGGGTTGACCCCTCGACCAAGCCTGGTACATCTCTGACATCTGCTATTTCAATTTGTACATCTCTTCCTTCATACTGGTTACGTCCATAGCTTCTTCCTCTTGCACATGATCCATAATCGTAGGCTCGATTTCCTGGGTTACCGCTTTGGTCATGACTTTTGAACGAGTGTTGTAGCTGTGATGTGCCAAAATGCCTATTGCTAACTATTTATCTGATACTCATCAACAACAAAACTTGTTAATAGTTAGATCATAAAGGATAAACATCACAAGTTCTAAAACCAAAACTCTTGCCTAGTAATTATGCATCATCCCGGCTTTATTCTTCTTTGTTATCCACCAATCTTCTTTCCACTTTTGTTTTTTGTTATTTCATTGCTTTTGTTCATTTATTTTTCTTCTTTTCTTTTCTTTTTCTCTCTCTCTTTTCATTTTTTGTTTTTCGTTCCTATATGTTTGCCTATTGCTCAAGCAATTTACATATATAAGAGAAACAATAATGGCAATTTCTCTTAAATTTTTATTGATATTCAAATATTGGTTACAAATGATGTTGTACTACAAATGCAGAAAGAAAATACAAAAACAAAAATACATGCCCTATGAATACATTAAAGCTCCTAGTGCCCGCAAGAATCGTTCGGTCCTGTCGCGGGCCTATATGCTAATCCACTTTGGAGTTTGTCCAGGTCGGTCATTACTTGCTTTACAAAGATCATTGCTGCTGATGTGAATATTGACTGAGACATATCCTCGCACAGTTGGAATTTCTGTGTGATGTATTGAGCAATGTTGACAATTCTTTCCCCGATGACCCCTTTTTCTTGAAGCGACCTACCAATCTATTCAGCACAAGCATCTAAGGTTTGCTGGTTCTTCTTTTGAAGGTATTGTAGCTGCAATTCTAACTGAGCCATGGCCATGTAGCAATGTTCTCTCGCTACCTCAAATTCTTTGGTTTGTTTACTACTTTTGCCCTCGGCTGTAATGATCTTCTTCCTCAATCGGGCTACCTCAACATTATGATCATCTTTTAACTGTCGAACCATTCGAGCTCTTTCTTCAGCATTCTTGGCTAGTTGTTTCTGAACCCCGACTAATTCCTTCTCAGCTTTATCTAGATCAAAGCTATTGTCGTTCACTTTGCGCCGTAGATTTTCAATTAGCTTCTCATCTCGGGCAAGTCGAACTGGGGTTTAGGTTGTTGTTTTCATCTTTGCAATTTGAGCCTTCAATATTTCATTTTCTTTTCTCAGCAGTTTATTTTCACCCTCATCGGCTGCTGCTTGTAGGCTGCTTTCGAATTTGAGGTCTTGGAATTGTTTTTCCAACAAGCTGATTCTGGCTCGATATTCATTTTCCTTGGCCATCCAATCTTTCTGTTCCTTAGACTGCTCGGCCAACTCTTGAATGTGAGGCCTCTTTGTCGGTCTCTCATGCTCAACATTTCTGTGATACCATGCGGCATACCCCGATGATACTTCTCCTCTATCTCGGTTTCCCACACAAGTGTCTATTCTCAAGCATTGGCATTCATTCCAGATTTGGCGAATTTTTGCATCCGCAATTGCCCATCAGGACAGATTTCTATTGCTTTAAGGCTGAGGTCCCCATCTTTTGGTACGATCTGATATCTACCGAGTTGCCTTAATACCCGGTATAGCGCATAAGGTTGGATGCTCTTGAGACCCATTATTAGAAAATACGACCCTTCTGTTGGCATGTATATAACTTCGTTAAGGGGGAACCATCCATATGCTCAATCTATCTGGCTAGCAGTTAATGATCGCAAATATGTGATCCAACCTTTTGATCCTTCTGGCAACTTAGCTTCTTTTTTCCTCGCATATAATTATTCAATACATGTCTTTTCAGACAATCCATAGCTTGAGAACTGAGGGTGGCGGCACAAATGCTCTATCACCCACATTTGGAGAAGTAAATTACATCCCTCGAAGAAATCTTGTCTTGCTTTACAGGCTGTGAGAGCACGGAAGATATCGGCCACTATCATCGGTGCCAGTGTACTATTATCTTGCACAAGGAGAGTACTGGAAATTTCGGCGACTCTAATGTCAATATTTACGTATTTCCTTGGGAATATAATCAATCCTAAAAATTCTACCATAAAGGCGAAACGCCTATGTTCCTCCCACTTAGCTCGGTTCGCTTTGCTGTAGAGTTTGTTTGTTGGATCATTAAATCCCCCAATGTGGCCATATCTTCGGTATATAAATCTCATAGTGTAGAATCCGTGAACCAAGTCTTCATTGTGAACATTTCTGGCAATCTTTAAGGAGTCGAGGAATCTATGCACTGTAATAGCATTTGGAGCCACCGGATATTTGTCTTTTAGTGGAACCTCGCCTTTCCCTATGTAGTTAGCAATTTCATCCAATGTCGGAGTGAGCTCAAAATCTGAGAAGTGAAGCACATTATGTGCGGGATCCCAACAAGCAACTAGAGCCCGAATAATATCACCCCGAGGTATTATGTTCATCAGCCCAGTAAGATCTTTTAGAAATTTGATGACCTAGTCATGTCCTTCTTAGCCTATATCGTTCCACCATAATCGCAACTCCAAAAAGATTTTGTTCATTAGTGCAAAGGGTTCATTTTGTATTGTGCTCATCCTGCACATTTATTAAAGGCAATTTTATTCAAAAAGGAAAATATTTTTCAAAGACAATTTTTCATTATTTCGAAAGAGTTAACCTTTCCATATTTCATTTGAAAATTTCAAGGATATTATTTTAAAAGGAAAAGAAATGATTTCAAAGAAGCCATTTTTGCAAAAACAGCCTTCCGGTGTCCTTTTGGAACATTCGGCTATTTTCAAAAATAGCATCACTTCGATTTATTGAGAACTAAAATTTGACATTTTTGGTTATTTTTTTAAAAGGGGTGGTTGGACCCATTACGGGTTGCCTACGTATCTCGCCTAGTGGTGAGAATCAAACCTGCGTAGTTCGGTCAAATTGTTTTTGTGACCAATTATTTCAACAAAATTTGTTCTACCTATTTTCAAACTTTCTTTTCAAACTTTCGGCAACGTTTCGTTAATATTTCAATATTTTATACTCTAAAATGTTCTCTCTTTTTGGTTTCAAGAATTTAGGCGGTCCGCATAATAATCCAGGACAAACAAATGCAACATATAATATGCTCGGTCTTTGATTCCCGAGTCACCTGTCCTAGACGGACCCAACCCCTGTGTTGAGTCCCTAAGTCAAATATGATGCAAATAATCATCCTAAATCTAGGCTCAATATCCTAATTTTTCATAGTACTAGACTGTGTACCCGAGTGGACAACTCGGATCGAGGAGCGGGCTACGTATCGGGGACCCACAGGGTCGTCCGGCTTTGTAACTTATCCGGCCTCTATTTCTTATTAAGGTATTGACACTAACAAAAAGGGGAGTCTCAACCAGTAAGCACATCCCCGTAGGTAAGAAGAGAAGGTTTTTCGCGCGCAATTCTTTATATACAGTTCACGTAATATCAAAGCGGTAAACATGTAGCACATTGATCAAAACATATAATGAAATCAAATAATATCAAAACAACAATTTAATCGAGCTCGACTTATTAAACCCTAAACCGAAGTTCTAGGTTGCTTATCCCCAACAGAGTCGCCAGAGCTGTCACACCTCCCTTTTTACTACTTTTAAAGATATAGTATACCCTGCTATTTACTAATACACCAAGAAGGGATACAATAATAACAACAGGGAAGGAGTTTTTTCACTTTAAGGACAATCGGAACGGGATTTATTTAGATTTTAGAGTCGCCACTTGGGAAGATAATGGTGTCCCAAGTCACCGGTTTAATCCTGAATCCGAGGAAATATGACTCTGTTTTAACAGTCCGCAAATCTAGAAATCCGGATAAAGAATTCTGTTAACCCGGGAGAAGGTGTTAGGCACTCCCGAATTTCGTGGTTTTAGCACGGTCGCTCAACTGTTGTATTTTTCCTATTTGATTTCTTTATATGCTATTACAAATGCCAATGTCCCGTTTTGTTATTTTAACGACTTGCGACATCGCAAAAATGCATTTTGAGTCACACCGCAACCAGTACGCCTGTGACTTTAGTGCATTTCAGCTTTGCCGGGATTTGAGATTTGAGTCACATAAATGTGCCCTCGTATTAAGGATGTATATTTTTAATCGTGCCTATAACATCTACGCTTTATTATCTATAGGAATGATCATGAAATTTGCTAAACGGTCCTTCTGAGTCTAACGCTTCATATTAAAATTCACATAGGGGCCCCGTGTATCTTTCATTTTTAATACGAGGCTCATCCCTTATTTTTAGAAGTCCAAACTTATCGTATACTATGTTTTGCTATTTCTGTTTTTTCTCCCGAATTAGAATATGGTTTTGTATTATTTCTTAACTTGTTATTACAAGGTCCAGGCCAATTATTTATTACTAGACCTGGACTTTTGGACTACTTTAATAGTCCATTATGGGCAAACAGACCTCTGAAGCGTAGTTTATGTTAGTATCTCCACTCGAAGACCCAAAGGTGACTTTAATCAAATCTGGGCCTGTATTCATGACCATGCCCAGAGTAAAAGGAAACAATATAGAACATATTTGTAATTTCAGCATAAGATTTAAACAAATGTTCCTCAAATGACAGAACAAGCCAAATAAATTCATATTATTTCAGAAGGTATCAGATTACATATCAATAACTACTAATTTCAAATTCTAATAACTAATTGAACAATCTAAGGACAAAAAATTGGTATTAGCACATATATTTCAGATACTTAGGTAATTATTATAATGTTGATTGTGAACTAATTTTTCACCTAATTTTAACTAAATGAGAACAACATCGAAATATTAACTAGACAGACTTGAATTAGTAACAGTTACATAATTCTAAGACTAACCTATAAAGAAATCATTGTTAAGTGAGAGCTAAACGACAATGCAGTTTAAACTTATTCTACTCTTTTCTTTTTTTGAATTAAATTGATCCTGATTCATGTCCTTTCTTAGATTAAGTTGGTCCTTATTTAGAGTTTAATTAACAGAGATAGATAATTATCAATTTATCTGTACCAGTTTTAGGTGTATTAATTCGTTCTGGATTTGGATTGAGTGATAGCTATTTTTAACTACGTTTTACTACTATACTAGCTATTCTACTTTAATCTATATCAATATCGTATAGTTGTTGATTATTACAACCAATCCTAATGAATTACAATGATTCTAGGAAAATAACAATTACAAATTAAAAGGAAAAACATAAGCGAATTCATCCAACAACTCATGCAATTTCATTTCTTCAGCACAATTGCGATTACATCTTCGGGAAATAGAAGTGTACCTGATTCAAAAGCAATCTATGAGTCTAGGCTTTGAGGATGAAGAATAGTCAGCAAAATAACAGCAACAGAGCAGCAAACAGAATCCCAAATACAGAAATCCAGCAGATCAACAAAGCAGAATCGAGGAGCTCAAGCAAAATCCAAATGAATTGAAGGACAGTAGACCCAGCAGGAACTCCCAAATTAATACCCAGATTAATCAGCTAAGGATTATAGTATATAGAACCAAATTTCAGAACTCAAATTCTAACCCCCATTTCATAATATAATTTTTTAACTTGCAAAATCTGGACCTCAGAACTATCTCTCAATTTCAGAACTATGTGTGGAACCCCTTTTTCAGGCTCACTAATAGCTTATTTATAGACTGGTTTTGGGGGAATTGGGGGGGGGGGATTCAAATAAGTTATTTTCAATCCCCTCCCCTTATTCTTTTCAGTTATTTACATATTAGTTCATTAATAGTGTAACAAAATGCCTTGTAGCCATTGCTAGAAGGTTCTAGCCAATTCTATAGTGTTCTATTAGGTGTGTTTTACTTGGTTACACTCACTTGCTAAGGTTTATTACAGGAATGTCTTTTAACTATGCCTAGTTTGCCCTTTATTTTGTAGGTAATTACAGAAATACTAGGCACTAAAGTTATTTTTAGCCTTATAGGCTCTATTAAATTTTCAGGAATGCCATTTATTGTTTCCTGTTATACCCTTATTATTTATCTCAATTTACCCGACCTACTAAGGTCTGGTAGACTAGGGTTATGATCTATTTAATTAATAACCACTTTTTATAATTGTTTTAAGACTTAGCTAATTTCAGACCCCAAATCCCTTTTCAAATTTAGCCAACATTTTAGCAGACCCAAACCCCTTATTTAACACATATCCCCTTATTAAAACAAGGCAACTAATTAACCAACATAGATAAGTTTTAAGAAACAACCACTTAATACCACTAAGAAATCATTATAACCACTTCATAACAGAAATAGCCACTTTAACGAACAGACTTTATTCTTTCAGAAATAGCCACATATTTTAGCTTTCAGAAATAACCACAAAATCTTTACAACCATGACCCAAATCAAAAAAGCATCCAATGATTCAGAATGGAATCACAAATGAATCAGATTACAAATATAGCCAGTTCATGTTATTTTGCACATATATCCTTAATTGCAAATCAACTTTCAATCAATTAGAACTCAGAGGGAAAGTTTGATAATGGTTGAATCCCAATTAATCAAAACATAATTTTAGATAGAGCATGATGAACAAACACATAAACATGCATATTTACTCATGATTCATACGTAATAAACATTAAGAACCCTAAGAACACTATAACAGATTTAGGCATGTGTAACAAACAGAGGTAAATCTTAAGCATGCAGAAGAGATAGGCTCACAAGAATATCGAGAAACATATCAAGAAAACATTTTCAGAATCGAACAGACAAAGAAAATAGGAACAAGGATAGTAAAACTTAGCTTTTTGGGGATTTCTATTTCTTTCTCTTTTCTTTATTTCTTTCTTTTTTTCTTCTTCTTTATTTATTCTTTCTTTCTTTATTTATCTCCATATTTCAAAAGTTTTGAAGACTTTTAGTCTTCTGACTGTTGGCCTTCTCTGATGAGGCTTCTTTTTTTGAGTTTTGCTGGGTAAGGGGTGGTCTGGAGCTTAGTTTGGAGGTTTTGAGATAAAGTTGCCTTTGGGTGCTCGCCAAAGTAGCGTTCTGGCGAGTCGTTTTGTTATATTCGAAGAATTCTGGTGACATTCGAGACCAGCCACCTAGATGAGGTGATATATCTCCTCAAGGAGGTCTTATGGTGTTAATATCGAAGGTTGGTTCATAGTTTTTTAGGTCTTCGGCTAGGGTTCCGGTGACCGGAATTTCAAGAAGAATGGGGTTTTTTGTTTAATGGGGGTTTTGTGGTGGTTGTAGGGTTTGGTGGGTAAAGGGTGAGGAGTTTGATGGCTGCCTGAGCCGTAGAAGGTGGTGGTAACAGGCCTATCTGGGCAGTCTCCATGGAAGACTAAGGAAGAAGAAGGAGATAGAAAGGAGGCGGCTAGGGTTGTATAATTAATCTGAGTATAAGTGTATTGAACGGAGATGGGGCTATTTATACCCCCCTCGTCTCGTGTAATCCTAGCCTTTGGATCAACCAAGATCAATGGGCAGGATCTTTTCCTTTAAAACGATAGCGTTCGATTAAGTGAGAGGTTGCTTCATGTATGTTAGATGTTTAAGTTTTAACGGCCAGGATTATTTAAACATACTGTGTCGTTTAGCTTTTATTGAGAGTCAGTGTCATCCGTCATATCGTTCCTTTGAACGGCACAGATTGGTTCCTTTTACGACGTTGTTTGATTTTCAATCGAACCGCCTCATCTGGTTCGTTGGATTGATTTCATCAACGGCTTATTTTGTTTTAACTTAAACGGTGTTGTTTGATCACGAGCCTGGGCAGACCGAGCTGATCTTTTGGGCCTGATATACTTGGGCTTGTTAAATGTATATATGTTTCATTACATAGCCCATGTTGTATTGTATTTTTTTGTTTTTTTGTCTTGTATTTTAATTATTTCTTGTATTTGCTTTTGTATTTCATTTTTATCTTTTTGTATTTGTTTTCAATTGTTATATTTCTTTTATTTCCTGTTTCTCCTGATTTTTCTGGTATTTATGATATTTTTTGCCATTTTCTTTTGTTTTCCGGTATTTTGTATTTTTTTTTTTTGTTTATTTTTCTGAATTTTCATATTTTTGTGATATTTTCTAATTGATTCCTTTGTAATTTTAATTTCAACTTTTATTTTTAAAGACAAACACACAAGTATTTCAATTAAATCACTCAATTGCACATCAAAACTATTTTTGTATTTATTTTATATTTATATTGGAATTTATTTGCTTAGGGCAAAAATCATGTGCTCACAATGGTTCTCCATTACTTTACAACTCAACCACTTTTAATCAGATTTGAGTCTTAAATAATATTTTAAATGATAATTTGGCTGAGAATTACTGTTTTATTAATGCCTCAGGGGCTTGTGATGATATTCTGACAAAGTGTGATCGAGGGCCAGATGTGAGGATACACTAAGTGATATGAGGCCGAGGGTCTAGATGTGAGGGTTTTATATTATGGATCGGGCTGCACGCCGCACTGATACTTATATGGATCGGGATGTACGCCGCAACAATATATATATATAGGACTACACGCCGTCATGATATAGCCCTTGAGTTGTTGTAGCCCCTCCAGAGTCTGCACCCCCACAGTGAGCGTGGGTACCCATATGGATCGGGGCCATTGCAGTGAGATATGGATCGGGCTGCACACCACAGCGATATGTGGGTCGGGTTGCACGCCGCAGCAGTTACTATATGATATTATTATAAGAGTGATCTGAGAGATAAAGCTCATGAGGCTAAGAGTGCCTCTGAGAGTGAGCTCGAGGGGCTGGTACTGTTTTAAGATATTGCTCGAGGGGCAAACTTTTATGTGCGCATCTTGCATATTTATTTGACTTTTACCTGTTATACTGTGGTATTTGTGCCCGAGGGGTGGATTTTTTTGTGCTATCAGCACTAACTATTTTGAAATCTTTTTCTTAACTATTGAAAAGATCATTTTCAATATAGATTTAAGCTGAGCCAAGATGATTCCAAAGATTTTACAACTTTACTGTTTTTCTCAAAGGATTGTACCTTGCTTCTATACTGCATGATGGTTTGTTTTATGTGATTTCTTACTGCTCAGTTATTATTTACTTTTGTCACTCACTGAGTTGGAGTACTCACTTTACTCCCAGCACCTCGTGTGCAGATTCAGGTATTTGTTCATCCGGTAGAGGGTTTTGAGCAGATCAGCGGCTAAGTTAATGGAGATTAGCTAGGTGACTTCCAGCATTTGTAGTAGCGCATGTTCTTCCTTTATTTTATAAGTCCTATTTTTATATTTCAGACTTGTAAAGTAGAATCGCATTCTTATAGATGCTCGTGACTTGTGACACCCCGATTAGGGCTATGTTGGGTTGTAATTTCGTTAACTAATATCATTAATTCATATTTTTGATGTTCATTTATGCTTAACTATTTTTTAAAGAGACAAGTTGGGTTAGTTGGCTGGCCTTGTCTTCACGATAGGTGCCACATGATCAGTGCGGGGTTTGGGTCGTGATAGGATTACAAGCCGATTTATTATAGTCTTGCTGAATGGTACGAAGACGTATGTACTTATCTATGAGAGGCTATGTAAATGTTAGGAAAATTCCACTTTATTTCATTCCTTATCGTGCGATATTTATTCAGTTTGAAGTCTATAGCATATGTTCTTTTTTCATCAACATGTGTATTGAAATTTGTGCACTCGGTATCAATTATGTGTCAACGATTCCTGATGCTACAGAAGGATTATAAGGGAGCGAAGAATTTCTCAACCATTGTTACCATGTGTCATCCATATCGATAATGCATGAGTATTAAGATACCATTCAATTGTGCACATGGGGGTGCAATTGGTTCTGACGTCTGGTTGATAAGAACGGTCTTAAAAAGGTTCACTTTATTGCCTAATTGTCGCGATAATGGTAGAGTCACGAGGTGGATGTAGATCTAAAGATAGTTGGTGGTAATAGAGACTATGTGGTTCATGTGAGATGTCTTTTTGGTGAAGGGTACAACTAGCATCCGAGATACTAGAGGAAGTGAGTTTAACTGTCATAAGAATGACATGTACCAAACGAATGGCTTGAGATGTCTTATGATGGTGACGTACGAGCGATAAAGATTAGTATTGTGGATTATCAGGATGTATATTATAGCTTTTCACCAAGTAAAGGGAGTCCATTATCAACAATCGAATTATGGGTCATGTGTCATATCATATTTGACATGAGATGTATTTATGCGGTATTCGAAAGTTCTATGAAACTTGTATATGAGTAAGAGCTGAGATTTGTATGGGATGATAATGGAACTTTTATATTCCTATGTCCATAATAATTCTACATTTCACTATCAGCGGGAATATGAAAACAATTTCAGAATACTTGTAGTGCTCCAGTAAATCACAGCACTCTCATGGGACAATCATCTTTTAATGCACCACTAGCATGGGATTTCTTCAATGGTTAATCTAGTCATCCGGCACAGACTCAGTATGAGCAACTAAACTGCAAATGGGTTGTTATGAATGTGGTGATACTAGAAACTCCATGAGAAATTGTCCCAAACTTGGGAGAAATCTATTTCATCAAAACACTCAATCCAAACATTCCATTATAGTTACTAATCTACATACACTACAAGTTAGAGATGAAGGACGAGCAAGTAGATGGCGCCTAAGAGGTGGAGGCCCAACCCATTGATATTATTGCTATGGTGTGGTTGAGGCCACTACACCAGATGGTGTCATTTCATGTACAATTCCGATTGTTATAAAAAATATTTTGTTTCCTAATTTGATTTGGTTCTGAAAGCTAAGGCGAGTCCCCATAATATGCTCCACTCATGAGTGAGCTTCGTAATCCTGATATCTACTTATGTGAATTCTCACATTGGGCTATTATATGGAGATAGTTATTTATATCATTATGCATTGGTCACTAAGAATATCTATGAGGCTAAAACTGATTTTCTATTACTTATTACGGTGGCTTTTAATGTGATTTCAAGATTATTAATTTCAATTGTGAATTATATGCCCTATCGGTATGAGGGTTTATTATATTTCGTGGTTTTGTTTGACGAAAATTATTTAAAAGAAGAAAGAAAGGAAATAAAAAATTTCAGTTGGCACAGTGTTCAAATGCTTGTGATTCAGAGTTGAGGATGAAATCCTCACATTTTTATATGATGTGAAATAGTTTAAAATGGGTTACAAGCTGTGGTGGATGTTATATAAGCACTAGGTCCTGGTGGTGAAAAGTTAATGTGTTTAAAATTCTCCTTTTATGAAATTAAAAATTCTGTACTATATTTTAAATGGGAGCCATGCCTATTAGGCCATTTTAACAATTCTTGTCTATTTTCTGTTCATATTCAGTCATTTTTATGTTGTAAACGTTGAGTTTTAGCCTATCAGATACGCGTCTAGGTGGCGCTAAATGTGATTCGTTGATTTGTGTATATAATGATGAGGTTTCTATGCTTCGCGATTCGCTATCAGAGATTTTGAAATGAGATTCTGGTTAACATGTGATTAATTAGCGATTTTATAATTTCATTATGAACAACTATTAAGACCAGAGATATGGTTATGGGCATACAAATGATGTGGTTTATGTCCAGTTATTGTTATGATAATGCACTGCTTGTAATGTTGAGATTAGTAGTATTGATATATACATTGTGGTGTTTCATAGGTGTTGAATGTCTTGTTAGGAGTTGTTTTGGTGTTACTCTATCAGGTGGACAGGCCTAATTACAGGGGAGGCTCTGCCGAAATTTTTGGAAATTTTGGAAGTTAGAAAAATTTGAGACATTAAGATGTGCGAAGAAAGAGATAAGCTACATTGTGTATTTGAGGACGAATGACCCTAAGCGAGGGGAAATGTAATATCCTGGAGAACATCCAAGTATTTAAGCTCTATTAAAAGTTGAAGTGTGTTGAAATAACAATAATGCAATGTGATGATGTGGAATTTGGGCCCTATGACGAATGTCAGATGTTCAAGTTTGGGTCTTGTCCTAAGGTTATGTACTAAGGATGAGATGAGACCTTTAGTTAAGTTG
The DNA here is from genome assembly GCA_032618575.1 of Nicotiana noctiflora. Classification (NCBI taxonomy): domain Eukaryota; kingdom Viridiplantae; phylum Streptophyta; class Magnoliopsida; order Solanales; family Solanaceae; genus Nicotiana; species Nicotiana noctiflora. Next base: position 55,631 of record JASVEL010010895.1, read on the forward strand.
TCAGATCAGTTACAGGAATTTGCTTGATAACAGTTTTATTCGGCCTAGTGTATCACCTTGTAGTGCTTCTATCATCTTTGTTAAGAGAAATGATGGTTCTATATGTATGTGTATTATTGCCAGCTGAACAAAGTTACATTGAAGAACCGTTATCCTTTGACTTAAATTAATGATTTTTTTGACAACCTTCAGGGCACACGGGTGTTATCTAAGATTGATTTGCGCTTATTTAACCATTAGTTGAAGATTTGGGAGCTAGATATCCCGAATATTGCTTTTAGGACTCGGCATGATCATTACGAGTTATTTGTGATATCATTCGGGCTCACTGATAAGTCAGGATTTTAACATGTTTATGCCTTTACTTGCCTATTATTTGGTAAGGTTCAAAGAGTTGACATATTCAAGAAGAAGGAAACACATGCGCGGTACGATTCTCGCGGTCCGCGGTCAAGCTCCGCGGCCGCGCTACTCTTTTATGTGGTCCGCAGAGCATAGATTCATCGAGTTGACAAAACGCTACTTCTATTCAATACGGTCCGCGGTCATACTTGTGCAGACCGTGCCAACATCCACCGCGGCCGCGATACACTTTGACGCGGTCCGTGGTTCTCAAGTTCAGAGAAGTATAAATGTGAAGTCCAAGAGCCAGTGCGATCGCGGTCCATTTTAGTGCGGCCCGTACTGACCCTACATGGGGATTTTGTCCATTTTTACCAGCCTAGTATAAATAGAACATTTTACCATCTTTAGGTAAGTTAGATATTACAAACTTAGATGCGCTAGTGAGACTCGGTTTTGTAGCCTTTTTGTTAATTTTGCTCTTCATTAACGATAGATTATTGTAATTTCTTTTTAGTAATTAATTAATATGCTAATTTTTCATCTATTTCTTCAATTTTTGTAGCTAGCATGAGTAGATAAACTCATTATCTAGGGTTGTGGCTCAACCCTAGTATGGGTAATTGATGAGTGTTGCCATCTAGGGTTAGAATGATTATGGGTGTTTGCTATTTGGGTTGATTTTATGTTTTAATTTTGAATTTGTGGTTGCAAACACTGATTCAAGCTTAGTGGGTCTAACTCCTCTTGAGAAAGAGAGTCTATGACCCCAAAACTGACCCAACAAGGAATTGAGAGGGACTCATGAGAAATGATAGTACCAATTAACGGGTTAAATCTCGATAGAGTAATCACCATACTTGAACCTAGTTGCTTGATCAAATTGGCCTACCCAATTGGTCTCGAGAGAGTTAATTGAGCAACATATTCTCTCTACCGAGAGGTGTGAGAGTGGCTACAACTGTGCAACGGTTATAGCATATGCCCCAAATATTTCTATTTATCCTTCGTAGAATCTACCCATCAATTAGCCACCTAGGTAGTGTCATGACCCTAGTGCCTTTCTTCACATTTGATATAACTTAGCAATATTCTCGTAGCATAATTTAGTTTTAATCATTAGTTTTACAATAGTAGTATAAAAATAAAAATAAAACCAAACTTTTTTGAAGTGACATAGGAGAACAAACACATCTCAAGACTAGACAGAAAATCCAACTCCACTACTAGCTCTCTGAGGAAATCGATCCTGACCTCTATTCGGGTAAAAGCTATTGCAACCCGCTCTTCCTACATTGGTGTAGCCTCAAGTTGGCTGCAATCACTTTTTGGCACCGATGCTCGAGAGCTTACGGTGTCGACTATATGTTTAGTTAGCTTAGTGTTTTGCTCCTCTTTCCTTCTTGTTTACTAATTTTGTTTATGTCGATTACTTAGGTACAAATGGGTCTCAATGCCAATGACCCTCTTGGCAATATGAATGCAGGGGAGGAGGTAGACGATCTTGATCATGATGAGCTTCCCTTACCTCACTTAGTGGGGTCTGGAGAGGGTACTATGTATGCAGACCTTACCCCTATCCAAAGAAACTGCAGGAGACAAATTAATAACATAAGCAACAGTGTTAAGTGCTTCCGCCCAAAATGTATTTGGAAGTTTAGCCTCTAAAAGTAAGCATTAAACTCTCTCAACTAGAGTTCTATTTATCTTCTCTACAAAACCTTTCAGTTGAGGCGTCTTGGGAGGAGTTTTCTGATGACGAATTTTTCCTTGCAATAGTTATCAAAGGGACTACAATATTCACTACCATTGTCTGTGAGAATACATTTTAATTTCTTTCCCTTCTATCTCTCAGCTAAGTCTTGAAATTCCTTAAACACGCCAAGTACTTGATCTTTAGATTTCAAAGGATACACCCAGATCTTACGAGAATGATAATCAATGAAGGTGACGAAGTAAAGTGCACCACATTTTGACTTTCTTTAAAAGGACCACACAAATCATAGTGTACTAGCTCTAATAAATCGGGCTTTTTGGAGGAAGGATGTCTATGAAAGGAAATCCTTTTCTATTTTTCAACTAAACAGTGTATGCACCTTTTTAGCTTTGCTTGTTTCACTCCAGAAAGCAAACTTTTCTTAGCCAAACATGTAATCCCCCTCTCACTCATATGACTCAATCTTCGATGCCACAATTCTGACAAAGTATCACATACCACCAGATTTATTGAGTCATTAAGAATAGATTTGTGTGTCACATATGAATAACCAGACTTGACTCTTCGAGCCACTACTAACGAGCCCTTTGTGAGCTTTCATTGGCCATTAAAGATGGAATTACGGTAACTTTCATCGTCTAATCTTCCTGCGGAGATCAAATTCAAAGGAATGTCTGGAGCATGCTTCATATCATAAAGAACTAACGTTGAACCATTATTAGTTTTCAAACAAATTGTGCCAACACCAAGCACCTTAATTTCACTAGCATTGCTCATCTTTAACACTTCATAATCAATAGCAGTATAAAAGGAGAAAAAATCTTTTCTTCGTGTAACATTTGAGGTAGCTCCAGAATCTACTATCCACATAGTCTTAAGGGAAACCAAATTGATGAAATTTTAATCATAAGCAAAAAGAAGGTCATCTCAAACAATAGCAGCAACATTGTTCTCCTTATTTTCAACTTTCTTTCCTTCTCTAGTGTATTGATTCAACTTGCGGCAAAACCTTTTGATGTGTCCTTTCTTTCCACAATGGTTACATGTAATATTACAGTATTTGGACCTTGACTTATTCTACTTTTACCTCAATTCCTTGAGCCTCTTATTCTATCTCTCCCCCGGTCTTTTTTAACCAAGATATCTGCTTGTAAGGACGAACCTTGAGACTTTCTTCTTACTTTCTCATTCAATACACCACTCTTGGCATATTTCATGGTCACCTTACCTCCAGGAGTTGAATTTGTCAATGGAATACGAAGAGTTTCCGAAGAGTTTGGCGGAGTATTAAAAAGCCAAAGTCCTTGTATCACATCATCAAAATTAACCCTCATTCCAACTAGTTGATCAAGGACGCCCTGAAAATTAATTATATGATTTAGGGGTGTGCATTCGAATCGATTTATCAATAAATCGAATCGATTATTTGTTATCGAAATCGAAAACAAAAAAATCGAAACCTTATTGAAATGATAACGATAAGAATATGTACAAATCCATAATCGATAAGTAATTATCGATAAGGGTCAAAATCGAATCAATAAATCAAAAGCATACCCCTAGTGTAGACACTTGTAAAATGAGTAATTACTTATTTGTGTAGATTAATTAATTTATCACAAATATCTTATAGCTAATCTATAGGGGTATTATCACTTTTAGCCTACGCCAGACATTTGGTAGCAGAAAAACTGTATAAAATTTATACTATAATTTTTTAATATAACATATAAAATGTATATATATATATATTCTGTTATTGTCACGACCCTTGTTCACCAATCGTGAACATGTCGTGATGGCACCCAGTCCCCACGACTAGGTAAGCCTAACACGTTGCGAAATATACAAGCTATAAACACTTAAATAAGAAACAGCAAAAAAAATAGCATAAAAAGATATGTAATCCGTGCCGCATGGCACATACATTCGTCAACACACTGAATAAAACACTACCAAGATCCAGAATCCCACGGGTAACACAGACTAAAAGAGAATATACAACTGTGGCTCTATGTGTAAAGAGTATCTAACAACGAAATGAAGGAAAATGTCAAATAATACTATCAGAATAGAAGGAAAGCCTCCGGATCCGCGGAAATGGCAGATCATACCTCGAGGTCTCCCAAAAAAGCTGTGGAATCACCTAGTACGAGCCTGTCCTGATGTACCTGGATCTGCACAACAAAAGTGTGCAGAAGAGTAGCATGAGTACACCACGGCGGTACTCAGTAAGTGCCAAGCCTAACCTCGATGGAGTAGTGACGGGGAAGGTCAGGGCCCTACTGAGAAACAATAATATAAGGATGATATCAATAATAAACAGTTTAAATGATAATAATTTCCGAAATAACAACAATAAGATGATTAATGCAACCGTCTACAATTAAGCTAACAACAAATAACCAACTCAATAAAACAAGTCCAGGACCTGTGGGAATCGAACCCACAGTCCCATTGACAGTACCTCTGGGTCTCCGGGAATCGAACCCGCAGCCCATGTCTCAATAAATAATCAATAACTCAGGATCTCCGGGAATCGAACCCGCAGTCCCTACCAATAACTCGGGATCTCGGGAATCGAACTCGCAGTCCCTACCAATAACTCATGATCTCGGGAATCGAACCCGTAGTCCCTACCAATAACTCAGGATCTCGGGAATCGAACCCGCAGTCCCTACCAATAACTCAGGATCTCGGAAATCGAACCCATAGTCCCTACCAATATCACTTCAGGTCTCTGGGAATCGAACCCACAGCCCTGGGTCTCCGGGAATTGAACCCGCAGTCCACAAGCACAACAAATAAAGGAATACACAGAGAGAATAAATTATGCTTAACTATAACTTCACCGAAAAATAGTGCCAATAATTATCAAAAGTTCAAATAAGACAATCAGGCAACTAAACAGTTAAGTACTACCTAAACATGCTCTTTTAACTACTATCGGGTAAAATATCAAATTAACAGCTAAAAACAGGGATATCACTCATCGAACATTTTAATAAAGTATGTGTTCAACAACCAGTGCATGTACACGCCCGTCACCTCGCGTACAAGGCATTTTAACTATCACATAATATCCTAGGGGTGAAAATTCCCCCACACGAGGTTAGACAAGCCACTTACCTCAACTCCGGTACAAAACCGCTAAGAAACAACTCTCTTGCCGCGAATGTCGGCCTCCACAGGTGTAGTATCTGATAAAAATCAATAGAATCATATCAAAATAGGCTATTTGGGCATTACCCAATCAAAACAACTCAAAATACACCAAAACCCACAAGTTGTCAAAACCCGACTTTCGGTACGCTTATCGTCTCAATACGAGTCTAAGCATATAAGATTTACCAAATGTGGACTCCATTTGCCCATTCAAAACCTTAATTTTCTAAAGTTCAAGCCTAGGGCTAAATCCTCCATAAATTACTCAAAATTCCTCCATTTTCATTATATAATTGCATAATATTACCAATACTAATCATAAGATGAGTCCATAGTTGATTACCTGATGATTCCCCTTGAATCTCCCTCAAAAATAGCCCAAATCGCATCTTAAGCCGAGACCCCAATGTGTGAAATGTTGCTGAAATTTTCTAACTTCTGATACAATTAATCTTCTGCGATTTTCGCTTCTGCGGACTATTTTCCGCTTCCGCGGATCCGCTTCCGCGACACTTTGTCGCTTCTGCGAAACCCAGACCTGGCTGGCCCATTCCGCTTCTATGAGTCTAAAGCCGCTTCTGCGAGGCCGCACCTGCGGAAAAAAGTTCGCACCTGCGGAACGCTCCGCTCCTACGAAGAGGAGTCCGCTTCTGCGGACTCGCCTAAGCGAAGTCTTGTCCGCTTCTGAGGAATTCCCGCAACTCATCTCCTGACCGCTTCTGCGGTCCCCATCCTCGCACCCGCGATGCCGCTTATGCGGACAAGGACCGCCCCTGCGCTCCAGTCCGCTTCCGCGCTCCAATTTCCGCTTCAGCGGACTCGCCTCTGCGGTTCCATTTCCGCAGGGGTGAAAACAACAGAGGCAGAATTCCTAACCTGAAATTTCCATGTTTTTTCCCCCCACTTAACCATCCGAAACCACCCTGAGGCCCCCGGGACCTCATCCAAACACACCAATACATCCTAATACCTTATTCAAACTTGTACAAATCCTCAAAACACGTCTAACAACATCAAAACTCATAATTCATATCGAATTCAAGCCTAAATTCCTTAAAACTTTCCGTATTACACAATCGATCTAAAACCCGACCAAACGACGCCCGAATGACCTGAACATTTGTGGACATATCCAAAATCACATAACGAAGCTACAAAAATTGTCGGAATCCCATTCTGACCCCCGGATGAAAATCTCACCTATCGTTCGGATTCGCCAAAATTTCAAACTTCGGCATTTCAAGCCTAATTGAGTTACGGACCTCCAAAATACATTCCAAACACGCTCCCAACCCCGAAATCACCTAACGGAGCTAATGGAACCATCGGATTTCCGTTCCGAGGTCGTCTTAACACTGTTCCGGCTACGGACCATTTTCTAACTTTAAAGCTCTCATTTAGAGACTAAGTGTCCCAAAATGCTCCAAATTTCAGAACCGACTCTCCCGGCAAACCACAATAGCAGAAATGAACTTAGGAGAACAGTTAAATTGGGGATTGGGGCGTAATTTTCTTAAACGACCGGCCGGGTCGTTACATCTTCCCACACTTAAAAGATTCGTTCGTCTTCGAACGAGCATAGAAAGCATACCTGGAGTGGTGAAAAGATGAGGGTACTAGTTGCGCATATCCTGATCGGTCTTCTAAGTCGCCTCCTCGGCCGACTGACCCCGCTATTGAACCTTTACTGAAGCGATGTTCTTTGACCTTGGCTTCCTGACTTGCCTGTCCAGGATGGCCACTAGCTCCTCAACATAAGACAGATCCATGTCTAGCTGAATAGAAGTGAAATCCAACACATGCGATGGGTCACCATGGTATCTCCGAAGCATAGAGACGTGAAATACGGAATGGACTCCGGCTAGGCTGGGAGGTAAGGCCAACTCATAAGCAACCTCCCCAACATGCCTCAAATTCTCAAAAGGGCTAATAAATCTAGGACTCAGCTGAGCACATTAGCCTGATATATCTGAAGATATTCCCTCTTGTTTAAACAATTAAGTATTAGAGCCTAATTCCAACATCCGGAATTCTGTGTCAGGCTTGTTTTCATCAAGAGATCACTCAATATTCCTCAAACGCCGTCCTCAAACATGACTGCATAACCTTGCTGGATTCTTACCTTGCAACATAAAATCCACAGGACCACGATAATATTTTATGATCAAATTAGCCAAAAATTCAACGAATCGGATGCTCCCATTGCACCTCATGATCTACATAGGTCTCGTTCCAACTTTTACAATACTGACACGATGGAAGAGATGTGCCGATATCCATAACCAGCTACTAAATCAACAATTCATTGGGTCTATACTCGTGACAAGATCCATTACCATGTCCTAAACCAGAGGATGATCCTTTCCTCTATGATATACTTCATATAATCAATTTGCACTGATCCCAAATCACATAATCTCATCTCACCCAGTACGAACTGCTCAAGCGATGAGCCACATCAGACATAATCAAAAGTCCCATAAGATGACACAATGTGCTAGTAATCCACTAATTCGTACGTGATACAAAGGAAGGCGAACACTAGAGAGAACTATTCAACTCTCACATTAACATGGACCTCCTCAGAAAATAGGAAACAGAACACATGAAAGCAATTATAAACACTAAAATAAACCTCACATTGTTGCGTCGTGCAACCCGATCCCAACAATATGACCATGGCAGCGTGCCATCCGATCCCAACAATATAACCATAGCGGCGTGCCACCCGATCCTAACAATATAAAACTCACACAAGGAGTCATATGTCGAGCTGAATAGCTCGTCACATCAAAATTCTGAATATCAATCATAAGCACACTAAGGTGCATGATATCAGACACAATGAAACATATAGAGCTATAGGCTACAAACTCAAGCACAACTGAGGTGCGATATAAGATCTGAGTCTCAAGAGCCATCATGCTCATATAACATCACCGCTGAGCGGAACCCCAACACATAAGGAACTTACTAAGCCGTCTCACACTCATACGGTGCAGTATATCTTTCCATGAGTTAACAAACCGCGAAAATAAGATCGCGACTATCCCTCCATAAAGGGCGCATTGCTGGAAGAAACATAACCGGCCTGACGCAAGGCTCACTTCCACATTTAAATCTATCCACCGACCTTAAGTCTATCCTGGTCGTGCCAAGCTAAGTCAATAGTATTTCACAGGTCTATAACCCAATAAGCAGAGTTCCTTCTGGGTATAAATTCTCAAATGGATGATATCACCAAAATCCACATACTGGTTTAAATTTCTAACCAATTAAGTGACTACATGTCACAGCTATACAATCTTCTTGTGGGGCAAGCTCCCACCATCTTCCGAATAATTAAACGGGCCTGCACATTCAACCCACCGGCTGCACTAACACTGAAAAGCGATCAGGAGTCCCTAACCAGGATGCAAAGCCTTTCTCACAGGACACCGACCTCAAATGATACTGATGTTAATACCCATCTTACTCAAAACACTGAAACTCCTTTCCCGCTCATCCGAGCTCTTTATATCACATTTATTGACCAAACTGTGACCTTGGTCCTTACTTCAAATTTCATACTACTCACTGCACCCCACTTGCCGATATACGATACACACAATTTCCATCATAGCTCTAGAACTGACGATAGGCTAATACTTCATCACATAATACTTCCCATTTAACTCACTTCAGGAGAACTATAGCAACACACAAGCGAGTTCTCATTACCGTTGTATATGCCAATCTCTAAGTAGTGGTCCAAGCCACCATAACCCTTTCCGAGATATGCCTACTCATAACAGGCCCTAACAGAAGAATACTTCAGAATACCATCAAACACTGCGGCCGACAAGCCTCAAATGCACCGCCACAAATCACATGCATAATTCGATCACGTTACATGAACCGATCATTGGCACCAATATGCCAACTCAACTTTGGCTAATCAATCTACTTTCTTCCAGTTTATCCTGGATTGCCCTATAATGTAAATATCTCCCTTCAATACCTAACTTATTTCAACCACACTCACCCCGAATGACCTGAAATCATGAGGCTATGCTATCTCAAGAACAACGACCATTTCACGCCTCTCAAATGCTACACCACAAGTCAAAACATCATAGATTGTTTTTGTACTTTCTTCCTAAGTTGCTTTAAAGGCTTGAGCCTCAACTGTACTTATATGATTCAAAATTATCAGGCACCACACTTTACCTCTTGAATTTACTAGGACCGCTATTGAGAGCCATCTAGCCCTGACTTGTCCCAATATGCAACCAACTCTACTCAATTTTATAACATATGAATACACTCTCAATAAAGCGCCCAACGGGATCACTTCCCACGAAGCCTGCACCTATACGAGGCATAAATCATAAATTTTCCCTCAAGTTTGAACCTGAGCCAGTAAGGCTAACCATAACATGCATTCAACAATTCATATACTCAAATTACCACTCATGGTCTTTTTCTGTAGCTGCAATAACCCATTAATACGCTAATATCCAGAATTCACACAGGTAATTAACCATGCAACCCAATCTTAAGCGGTGGGACTCTCCCACTTAGCCCAAAGCCACTATTACACGACTCTCGAACACATTAGAACCATTCTCTCGAGTCATTTACTATTATTCAACCGCAACTCACTTGATCCAACGAATATAACCACATGTGCTCTATTAGCACTCTAACATCATAGGGTATGACCTCATCCCAATACAACCAAACATCTTCTCGCTCCATGCACCGAGCATTCTCTACCAACAATATCTTAAAACATACTATGATTCACACACGCCTACGAAGCACCATGTAGCGTTTGTCAAATATTTCCCTGCTGATAATAAAATGCAGAGTTTATTAGGGACACAGGAACATCTAAAGTCCCAACATTATACCATACGAGCCTCAACTCTTGCCCATCCGCAAGTTTTCAAGAACTTTTTGAATAGCACCTAAATACATTGCAGGCCAAATATGATACGACATATGACCCATAATTACATCGTTGATAGTGAAATGCTTTCACTTGACACGATGCCTTAAGATACATCTTGCTAATCCATGATACTAGCCCTTAACATTCGTACGTCTTCATCATAAAACAAGCCAAATGCATTCGTTTGGTACATGTCCTTCTTAAGACAGTTAAACTCATTTTCCCCAGTATCTCTGCTGGCTGAATCCTTCGCTAAATAGATATCTCATATGAACCATATAGTCTTTATTACCACTAACTATCTTTAGATCTACATCCACCTTGTGATTCTACCATTGCTGTGACGATTAGGCAGTTAAGTAAACCTTCTCAAGACCGTACTTATCAACCGAATGTCAGAACCTATTGCACCCCCATGAGCACAATTGAAGATCTCTCAATTCTCTTGCATTATCGATATGGATGACACGCGGTAATAATGGTTGAGTAAATTCTTGACTCCCTTGAGATCTCTCTGCAGTGTCATGAACCGTCGGCGCATACTTGATACCGAGCGTGAAATTTCAATACACGAGTGGATGCAAAAGAACATATGACATAGGCTCCAACTGAATAAATGGCGCACGATAAGGAATTCAAAGAATTGAAGAGTTTCCTAAATAGTTACATAGCCCCTCGTAGATAAATACAGACGTCTCCGTATCGATCAGTGAGAATCTAAGTAACCGGTCCGTGTCCCGTGACTCCTACGAACCTAGAGCTCTGATACCAACTTATCACGACCCTAGTTCACCAATCGTGAACATGTCGTAATGGCACCCAGTCCCCATGACTAGGTAAGCCTAACACGTTGCGGAATATACAAGCTATAAACACTTAAATAAGAAACAGCAGAAAAATAGCATAAAAAGATATGTAATCCGTGCCGCATGGCACATACATTCGTCAACACACTGAATAAAACGCTACCAAGATCCGGAATCCCACGGGTAACACAGACTAAAAGAGAATATACAACTGTGGCTCTATGTGTAAAGAGTATCTAACAATGAAATGAAGGAAAATGTCAACTAATACTATCAGAATAGAAGGAAAGCCTCCGGATCCGCGGACGTAGCAGATCATACCTCGAGGTCTCCCAAAAAGCTGCATAATCACCTAGTACGAGTCTGTCCTGATGTACCTGGATCTGCACAACAAAAGTGTGCAGAAGAGTAGCATGAGTACACCACGGCGGTACTCAGTAAGTGCCAAGCCTAACCTCGATGGAGTAGTGACGAGGAAGGTCAGGGCCCTACTGAGAAACAATAATATAAGGATGATAACAATAATAAACAGTTTAAATGATAATAATTTCCGAAATAATAACAATAAGATGATTACTGCAACCGTCTACAATTAAGCTAATAACAAATAACCAACTCATTAAAACAAGTCCAGGACCTGTGGGAATCGAACCCACAGTCCCATTGACAGTACCTCTGGGTCTCCGGGAATCGAACCCGCACCCCATGTCTCAATAAATAATCAATAACTCAGGATCTCTGGGAATCGAACCCGCAGTCCCTACCAATAACTCAGGATCTCGGGAATCGAACCCGCAGTCCCTACCAATAACTCAAGATCTCGGGAATCGAACCCGCAGTCCCTACCAATAACTTAGGATCTCGGGAATCGAACCCGCGGTCCCTACCAATAACTCAGGATCTCGGGAATCGAACCCGTAGTCCCTACCAATATCACTTCGGGTCTCTGGGAATCGAACCCACAGCCCTGGGTCTCCGGGAATTGAACCCACAGTCCACAAGCACAGCAAATAAAGGAATACACACAGAGAATAAATTATGCTTAACTATAACTTCACCGAAAAATAGTGCCAATAATTATCAAAAGTTCAAGTAAGACAATCAGGCAACTAAACAGTTAAGTACTACCTAAACATGCTCTTCTAACTACTATCGGGTAAAATATCAAATTAACAGCTAAAAACAGGGATATCACTCATCGGACAATTTAATAAAGTATGTGTTCAATAACCAGTGCATGTACACGCCTGTCACCTCGCGTACAAGGCATTTTAACTATCACATAATATCCTAGGGGTGAAAATTCCCCCACACGAGGTTAGACAAGCCACTTACCTCAACTCCGGTACAAAACCGCTAAGAAACAACTCTCTTGCCGCGAATGTCGGCCTCCACAGGTGTAGTATCTGATAAAAATCAATAGAATCATATCAAAATAGGCTATTTGGGCATTACCCAATCAAAACAACTCAAAATACACCAAAACCCATAAGTTGTCAAAACCCGACTTTTGGTACGCTTATCGAAAAATCACGAAAGTTACATATTCGGAACCTTCATCTCAATACGAGTCTAAGCATATAAGATTTACCAAATTTGGACACCATTTGCCCATTCAAAACCTTGATTTTCTAAAGTTCAAGCCTAGGGCTAAATCCTCCATAAATTACTCAAAATTCCTCCATTTTCATGATATAATTGCATAATATTACCAATACTAATCATAATATGAGTCCATAGTTGATTACCTGATGATTCCCCTTGAATCTCCCTCAAAAATAGCCCAAATCGCATCTTAAGCCGAGACCCCAATGTGTGAAATGTTGCTGAAATTTTCTAACTTCTGATACAATTAATCTTCTGCGATTTTCGCTTCTGCGGACTATTTTCCGCTTCTTTGGATCCGCTTCCGCGACATTTTGTCACTTCTATGAAACCAAGACCTGGCTGGCCCATTCCGCTTCTGCGAGTCTAAAGCCGCTTCCGCGAGGCCGCGCCTGCGAACAAAAGTTCGCACCTGCGGAACGCTACGCTCCTACGAAGAGGAGTCCGCTTCTGCGGACTCGCCTAAGCGAAGGCTTGTCCGCTTCTGCGGAATTCCCCCAACTCATCTCCTGACCGCTTCCGCGGTCCCTATCCTCGCACCCGCGAAGCCACTTAAGCGGACAAGGACCGCCCCTGCGCCCCAGTCTGCTTCTGCGCTCCAATTTCCGCTTCAGCGGACTCGCCTCTGCGGTTCCATTTCCGCAGGGGCGAAAATAACAGAGGTAGAATTCCTAACCTGAAATTTCCTTGTTTTTTCCCCCCGCTTAACCATCCGAAACCACCCCGAGGCCCCCGGGACCTCATCCAAACACACCAATACATCCTAATACCTTATTCAAACGTGTACAAATCCTCAAAACACGTCTAACAACATCAAAACTCACAATTCATATCGAATTCAAGCCTAAATTCCTTAAAACTTTCCGAATTACACAATCGATCTAAAACCCGACCAAACGACGCCCGAATGACCTGAAAAATTTGCGGACATATCCAAAATCACATAACGAAGCTACAAAAATTGTCGGAATCCCATTCTGACCCCCGGATGAAAATCTCACCTGTCGTTCGGATTCGCCAAAATTTCAAACTTCGGCATTTCAAGCCTAATTGAGTTACAGACCTCCAAAATACATTCCGAACATGCTCCCAACCCCGAAATCACCTAACGGAGCTAATGGAACCATCGGATTTCCGTTCCGAGGTCGTCTTAACACTGTTCCGGCTACGGACCATTTTCTAACTTTAAAGCTCTTATTTAGGGACTAAGTGTCCCAAAATGCTCCAAATTTCAGAACCGACTCTCCCGGCAAACCACAATAGCAGAAATGAACTTAGGAGAACAGTTAAATTGGGGATTGGGGCATACTTTTCTAAAACGACCGGCCGGGTCGTTACAGTTATTATTTTAAAGTGGCTATACAATATCATTTCCTTAATCTATACCCTTTCCTTTACCCTAAGTCCCTTACCCTATTATTTTCTCTACCATATTTAAGGAATGATCATATTTAAAGATGAGGGAATAAAGTTCAAATTAATGAAAACAAAATTAGCCGTGATGATGTATTTTATTTTGTTTTATTTATTTTATACCTTTGGAGTGTTGGTGGCATACATCTAATCTCTTGCTTTAGTTTTTTTTTTTTTTTTGCATGTGCTTGTTGACATAATTTTTGTGTTATAAACGGTGTTCGTCTTATTTTAGTTTTTTTTTTTGTTCATATTAGTTAGATATTTATAGTGATATACTTTCTGTGGAATCCCGCAAATTCTTTAATTGGTGTAATCGATTAACCGAATCGATAAGTCCCCAAAATCGATAAGTCGAAATCGAAAAAATTGAAACCTTATTGAAACGATAATGATAAGCATATATATAAATCGATAATCGATAAGTAATTATCGATAAGGGTCAAAATCGAATGGACAAATCGAATGCACACCCCTAAATTGTGATCAAGGATAGGGTTGCCTTCTTGTATTTAAAGGTCATCAATTGCTTTAGCATAAACAATTTGTTGTTCCCGATTTTTGAAGCATAAAAAGTCTCCAGCTTTTCCCACAATGATCTCGCATGTATCTCGTTCACAATATGGTTGCGAACATTATCTTCAACTAATTGGCATATATATTCACATACTTGTTGGTGCTCGAAATCCCAATCTTCATCGGATATACTCTCAGGTTTATAAGCTGAAAAAATAGGTAGATGCATCTTCTTCACAAATAACAAGTCTTTCATCTTGCTTCTCCAAACATTATAATTTCTCCCATTTAAGAATACCATCTTGCCCATATTCGCCTCCACTCTGTAACAACCCGGATAAATAACCAAGGCTCTGATACCACTGTTATGAAGAGGCAAACCCGAAAATAAAGACGATAAAGAACACCAAGTTTTAACGTGGAAAACCCTTCAAATCAAAGGTAAAACCCACGAGATCACAGATCCAAAAAACTCCACTATAACAATAAAAGGGTTACAAACGTTCTCCAAATTGGATACACAATAAGGGCCAATCACGGAGCAACAATAGCAACAACTAATCAATTGAAGAAATAGTATAATCCACAAAACGAAGTTGTTGTTCGAGGCTCGAAATCAGATGTTACGAGCCCAAATCCAATCTCCACCGTTCAAATCCAAGACTAAGATATAACGAACACTCAATCAAAATTCAGCCCGATCCAACGGTTAACAAATCAAAAAATGTGATTCAAATTTGGGTGATTGGAATAAAAATCTACAGCAAAACAAATACTTTTCTTCTCTCTACTCTCTTGATGAAAGTTGTCTCAAAACCTACTATTATGTGCTTAAGTCTTTCAAAGACTTGTATCAATAAGCATAGAATAATTCTCTAAGGTTGTCTTATTTATACATCATGGGTGATGCTTTCTCTTAAAGTCAAAACTCACTCAAAATAAAAAAAAACCGAATTCAATTTCAAATAGGATTGGAAACCAGAAGAGAATAGGATTAGACCATTTGGTCTTTTGCTGGACAACATGGGCATGTGTCCAACACACCTCTAATAAAATCCATTCACACAGGTCGAGCACATCATTAAGTTATACATTAATGGATCAGCATCAAAGTTGCAAGTTATCTTTCTCCAACAGTCGTTGACTATGAATAAACGGCAGCAAACCACCCACGAGGATTAGACCCATCTTCATCATAAAGAAACCAAATGCAAAGCCAAAGCCAAATATATTTTCAAAACAACCAGCTTGACAAGATTGGGTGAACTTGAGAAGATCTGGAGGAAGATGTCTAAACTCTCTTGTAGTTGGGTTCCACAGAGCCATATGTGAATCTTTGAGCAAGAAAAACTAAGCCATCAACAGGACCAATAATCTCATCTAACTCTACAGGAATCTGTAAATTATTAGGCTTTTCAGGAATCAAATCGGGTAATATTTTATCAGGCAACCCATGAATAGTGGTACCGGATTGTGAGAGATCATCGCCATAAATAGCTATAAGAGACGGGTGGGGTTTTCTTTGTGATGAAGGTGTTTTCTAAAAAAAAAAGAGCTTGTAGTAAGAGAGTACCAATTCCTGCACCCACATTTGAATTATAAAACAGATTTCACGGGTAACCTCGCAAACATCTCTATTAGCAGATCATCGGGCCAATCAGAATACTCCATGAGAGAAGAGTTATGGAGGTACAAGAATACGACATATCTTATCTATTTATAGAGTTGTCTAAGACGGTCGTGTGAAAAAACAAACTTTGATTTTTTGGAAGAATAAAAATTATAGTTACAAGAAGTTTTTAGAAAGTTATGGAGTAATATCTTGAATATTAGTAGTACTTACGAAATATCTTGCTATTCTAGAATCTTGGATATTTAAGGAAGATATTAGTAGAAGGTGATAGAATTATCTAGATTATTTTTGTATCTAAAATCATCCCTAGACAAGTATAAATAGGAGTAGACTTAAACATTTGTATTTAAGCCAAATTTAAGAAAACCTTCTTTCCTAAACAAAGTTCTCTCCAAAAAAATTTCTCTCCTTTGAAAGCTTCATATTCCTTAGTTGAATCTTCCTCTTTTAGTTAACGATCTTGGGCTAGCAGAAGTTTTCCAAATAATACTCTTTTTCTACTATTATTTACATGGTATCAGAGCCAGATTTCGGCTTATGAATTTCAAGGTCGGGTTAGTGGTTGATTCAACTGATTTTTCTAAATGGATTTAGGTGGTCATGTTAATGGACTGGGGATGGAGTTATTGAACTAGTCCAATTACAAGATATGGAAGAGTTGTATGGAGTCATACCTTGTAGGTGAGGATTTGTGGGAAGTTGTTAATGGGAGTAACACAAGTCCTCTTGCTGACGCACCGAAAAATAGCAATGTGCATAAGAAGTGGAAGCAGATTAGTGCTAAGGCTGATTTTATCCTGAAGAGGTCTATCTCTTCTAATTTATTTGATCATATTATAAGGTGTAAATCAGCTCATGAAATATGGAGGACCTTCGATCGGCTGTTAAACAAGAAGGATGAAGCTCCACTACAGATTTTGGAGAATGCGTTAGCTAACACCACTCAAGGTAATCTCTCTATCGCCGAGTAATTTTTGAAGGTCAAAAATCTATGTTCCGAAATTGCTATATTGAATCCGGAAGAAGCTATCTTTGAAGCGAATAAGAAGAATTATTATTCGTGGTTTAAAGTCACAATATATTCCATTTGTTACATCGATTCAAGGATGGGTTCAACAACCATCTTTTTAAGAATTTGAGAACTTATTATCATCACAAGAGCTACTAGACAAACAGATGGCTGGTGTATCTATCAAAGAAGAAAGAAATGCTCTTGTTGCCGATAAGAGAAAGTATAAAGGAAAATCATGAGATAGCATGAACTTTTAGTCCTCAAGTGGTTCAAGCTCTTCGGGAAAGAAGGGGGAGTCTTCCAGTAACGATAAAAAGCTTTTAAAATATTACCGTTGTGGCAAAGTCTGGCATATAAAAAGATATTGTCGAGTCAAGGAGAGCAATATGGCTCAAACCAAGAAAGTTGCTAAAGAAGAAGAAAAAGAAGAAGCCTGGGGAGAGTGTTTCGCAGTGGAGACTCGAGCAATAAATGCCATGGCTTCCATAAATTTTGAAAGAGACTGGATCGTGGATTCAGGATGTGGGCACCATCCCACTGGAGATCAATCCAAATTCTCCACCTTTCACGAATACAACGGACTTGATGTCATTGTTACAGCTAATAATACAGTCCATAATGTGGAGAAGAAAGGCACTGTTGTGATCAATGAGAAGAAAAAAGATGCTATCACCCTCAACAATGTCTTTCATGTTCCAGGTATGAAGAAAAATCTATTTTCAGTTGCAAATATTGTAGATGCTGGAAATTATTTGCTATTTGGCCCATGTGATGTGAAGTTCCTCCGAAATATCAAGGTGCTCAAGGTAGATATCGTTCACTCGGGTAAGAGAGTTAACGATTCATATGTCTTATCTGCCTCTAATTCATATATTAAGAAAATGAGTAGCAATGATAATACACATCTTTGGCATACTAGACTTGGACATCTAAGCATGGATAAATTAAAAGTCATGGTAAAGTTGAATCTAGTAAAAAGTTTGCCTAACTTAAGAAATTTTGGTGGAGGAGAGATTTGGGAAGGATGTCAATATGGAAAGTCACATCGTCTTCTATTTGACATATCCTTGTCAAGGTGTAATGCCCCACTAGAACTTATTCACAGTGACTTGATGGGGCCAACGAGAATTCCTTCATTCTCAGGCTATTCTTATATGTTAATCTTTATTGATGATTTTACTAGATTCACTTGGGTTTATTTTGTGAAGCACAAGTCAGAAGTTTTTAGTAAGTTTGTGGAGTTCAAAGAAACATTTGAAGGTGAACTCAATTCCAAAATAAGGCGGTTACGGACTAATAATGGCGGTGAGTTCACATCAGATGAGTTTCTCTCCTTTTGTCGTCAGCATGGCATTAAACGAGAGCTGACATGCGCTGATACACCACAACAAAATGGAGTGGCTGAAAGGGAGATCCGACACTTAACTGAGACATGGAAGAGTTGGCTACATGCTGAGAATTTACCTATAGCCTTATGGGTTGAAGGTATGAAATATGCAACATACGTGATTAACAGGATGCTGCTTTCTCCAAACAATATGAAGTCTCCTTATGAATTAATTTTTGGAGAAAAGCCTAGCGTTAAACACCTCAGGGTTTTTGGCTCTATTTGTTTTGTTCACATTCCGGATTCTCAACGGAGCAAGTTGGAGTCCAAGGCAAGGAAATGCATCTTTGTCGGATATGATAAAAGAAAAAAGGAATGGAAGTGTATGGATCCAAAAACGCATCTCTTTGTTGTCTCAAGAAATGTCAAATTCGACGAAGTCTCTTTGTATTATGGAGTTGCGCAAGAAGGGGCAGGCTATAAACCCATGAATCCTGAAGCATCAAATCTGCCTATCACAAGTTCTCTTTAGATAATACAGTTGTTGAGGATCTAAGAGAAAGGGGGAGCCCGAGAACTCAACAATATGAAACTCAACAAGAAGATGATTCATGTGGTTCCGGAAGACCAAAACGAACTATTGTCAAGCCAGCTCGTTTCAGAGATGAAAGATTCGTCAGCACATACTCATGTTCTTTTGCAAAACCAATTGAAGAACCTCCAGTATTTGGGGAAGCAAGACGAGCCAAAAAAATAGTTCTGAGATCTTCACCAAGACATGTCCTAAAACATCGGTTGAGTTCTTCCGCGACAAGCTTGGGATAGCTTCCAAAAATTCACTTTAAGGGGGGGTGTGAAAAAATAAAGTTGATTTTTTGGAAGAATAAAAATTATAGTTAGAAGAAGTTTGTAGAAAGTTATGGAGTAATATCTTGAATATTAGTAGTACTTAAGAAATATCTAGCTATTCTAGAATCTTGGATATTTAGGGAAGATATTAGTAGAAGGTGATAGAATTATCTAGAATATTTTTGTATCTAGAATCAACCCTAGACAAGTATAAATAGGAGTAGCCTTAAGCATTTGTATTTAAGACAAGTTTAAGAAAGTCTTCTTTCCAAAACAAAGTTCTGTCCAAAAAAAATTCTCTCCTTTGAAAGCTTCCTCTTCCTTTGTTGAATCTTTCTCTTTTAGTTAACGATCTTGGGCTAGCAGAAGGTTTCCAAATAATACTCTTCTTCTGCTATTCTTTACAGGCTTAATTTCTTTCTTCACATGGAATAATTGTACATGCAACAACGAGCCGTGAATGTCAACTAGGGGTCTAAAACTAATTTGAAGGAAATATTATATAGACTAACTTTTTTATTAAGTCCTTATTAAATGTGTAAACACAAAATACCCACCAATCACCATGATCGTGTAGTGTTTGGTCTGGTTTTTCTATCATATTTGAATTTATTTATTTTTTAAAAGAAAAGACAAAATATTTACCATAATATTATTTACTTTTTCTCAAAATAAAATATAAATCTCTTTTATATTGACTACTTTTTTTTCATGGAGGAAAAAAGTTGTGTACTTCTACCATATAAGTTGATAGTTTTAGGCGGAGCCATGATTTGAAATTTATGGGTTCAGAATTTTAAATTCTTTAAATTACTGGATTTTAAATGAATAATTCATACATATTCAATGTATTTCTTAAGACAAATATATGGTTTATACAAAAGCTACTAGGTTCGACTGAACCCGTAGCTCATATTCTCCCTTCGTCCCTGCCATAATGTAGTCCTTTAGGATTGAAGAGTCATATTTTGGAAAGAATTTATTCTTTTGATATTTATTTCTGTAGTATTTCATGATGAAGATGTCCATCTCCTTCCTCCTATATTATACAGGTCAATTGACCAAACCATGTTACAATATTTTCTTTTGGAATATTTTGTATTTTGTTATCTAAATTATCATCGTTCAAGATTACTTTATTTGATCCCAATGGATAGGATTTTCAATAACAAAGGCAATCTCCACCTGAGCTATGGATAATTATTACGAAGTAAGAAATTTAAAATGATATGTTGATCGATAAAAATATTTTTGAATATTTGCTTAGAATCGATAATCGACCGGAAAGAATCTTTCTACTTACATACGGCAGGAATAAAGCTGCATACATAACCCTCCCCAAAGTCTCTATATTTGTAAGATACACTAAGTTTTTTGTTGTTGTTGTGGGCGGCATTGATTGGATTCTAGCTAGAACTTATCTTTGGCAGGGACATATGGTTTAGCTCTTAACCCAAAATCATTGGTGTTTTCTTTGCTCAAGTTGTGTTCACTTCAAATGCATAAAAGCTATAACAAACATTTCACCATCTTATTCTTTTCTTATTATACTTCGATGCATTTGCGAGTATTCCAAAAAGCTTTGTTTAAACCATCTTTGCTTTCTCATCCTTCTCTAAACCAAGAATGAGACGAACTGAATTTTGGAACAGTTGTTTTACAGCTTGAAGGGCCGGCTTGGCTCAACGGTAAGCTTGCATGCCGTGGTGTGTCAGGTCGCGGGTTCGAATCAGCCTCTCTGCAAAGCAGGGGAAGGCTGCCTAGAGTATTTTCTTCCCCACACACCCACAAAGTGGGTATTGAACTGGGTCGGCCCTTTTGTTTTACAGCTTGAAAATTACATCTGATCGTGACTTTGATTTAGAAAAGGCGAAATACATAATTCACCCATTCAACTTATACTCAAATCCTTGTTACACACCTGTTGACCACAAATATAATTTTACATACTCAATCTTTGGAAAGTGTGCCTAAGACACACTACTTTTTTCTTGACCACTTCTTCAAAACATGTGTATTATCACGCACCAATAAGGTCGTGACACGTGTCCTCTCAAAGGAAAAAAAAATACTTATAATATTTGAAGGAAAAGACAGAAAACACCACCCCCTCAAACACACTCACAAGTTTTTCATATTCTTCGTACCTCACCAGTCCGTCTGCTTCTTCCTCTTATCCTCCTCTTCTATGCCTGCCGCCAATACCACCTCCATGGCTAGTACCATAGCCATAATCAATAGAAAATAATGTCCTATCCAAATCACTATCTTCGGTATTAACCGTCGCGGAGAAATGACCTTGTCATCGGAAAACAAAGGCCAGTAACGACCCCTTGAAATTTTTAATTCGAGTTGATCTTCTGGATTTTGATGTACTGAATTTATCTCTAAAATCTCTTATTTTGTCATTTTTGTATATTCTAAACTGGGTTTATGCTCATATGGTACTAAGAGGCCATTAATGGAGGGGTATAACTGTTAGCATTTTTTCGAATTGGGTTTCATTTGTTTGCTCGTATGTCAACTGAAAGACCGCGAATTGGAAATTTTAAATTTTAGGTTTTTTTAACATGCCCATGAATGGAAAGTGCATTTGTAGCATTTCTTTGAATTGGGTGTTCAAGTATTTGATAATTATATGTCACAAAGAAGCCATGGACTAACATTAATAGAATTTTCTTAGATTGAAATTAGTAAAACATCCTTGTGTATTGGGAAAAAGGTTTTTATGACGTGGCATGACACGTGGAACGGTAAAGGATCAACAGACAATAATTAAATAAAAGATGCGGGAAAACAAATTAGAAACGGGACGTAATTCAGCTACGAGTCTCGTACCTGTTTAGAGCGGAGTATGATGTAATTCTGAAGACAAAAGATACAGAAAGCAGTTTAGACATGTATCTCGTATCAATTCAAGACATTCAAGGGCAACGGATCAAAAAGCATTTAAAACATGGATCTGAAGACAGAAAGAAGTCCAAATTCAAATATTAAATATCTGATACGTTGAAGAATTGACATTTAATAGGAAAGATTGTATAACGACCTATTCATGAATGTCATTTATTACTCATAATAACGTCATTAAAGCCTAGGTTTCATTCTTTTACCTAGGATCAGCTATAAAAGGAAGAAGTTATACCATTTGTAGGGACAATCAACCATTGAAATCATATTGAAATACAACTTTTTTTTTACTGTTTATTCTAATTATTGAAAGCATATTATATTCTTTGGTCTCTTGATTATCAGTAACCCGATTTTTCTCTTATATTCTAATTTTAATCGAAATTTCATATTTTGGTTAAACACCTTGGACTTCATAGTGTATGTTACTGGCTTTTTTCTTGTTGAAGTAATTGATTGAAATGAAACAATGGGGTTCAATGGAAGAGAACACGGGAGGTTTCGCTTGTCATGGGATTGGAGGGGAAAATAAAAGAAAAAAAAATAGAAAAATAATTAAGTTGGACCATAAGATCAACTTTATTAAATCTGAACCGTTGACATAAAGCTGCAGACACACATCTTTCACCTCCTCGCGCGCTCCTTTTGCGTGTAATATACCTGGTCAAAAGTAGTGTGTATTAGACACAGTTTGAAAGGTTAAGTGTGCAATATGATTTTCGTTGCCAGAAAGTGTGTAACAGGGATTTGACTTATAATTTAGGAGGTAACTCATGTATTTTGCCTTTAGAAAACAATACAAATGTGATCCATGCAACTCATTTCCTCGCCTGCAGGTGACTTCCAGAAGACTTCTAAAGACAAAGTTCTAACTTCATTGGAGAAAAATGCCTTCCGACTCATCCTGATAGCAGAATAAGGCTACTAAGGGGACAAGGAAAAGAGTGAAATTTGAACTAAAAAGGCAATCATCTAGCACATGATATATTCTTCGAGAAACATGCGGCAAATAAACAGTTAGAAAGGAGCCAGTGAAAGCAAAATTCCAGAATGCGGAGAAAAAGGAACCCTCGCATTCTTTTGGATAAGTACATCGACCCAATGATTTGAATACATGATTTTACATTGTGGTATAAACAGAAATAGACAACAGAAACTCCTGTTTTTTTGGGAGTAAACTAGGACAACAGAAGTACATCAATACTAGATCCCAGCTCAATCCTTGTATTTCATTGTTTCTTTCTCGAAACCAACAGTAGGAAATTGTTTTGCATAGTCCTCAACGTCCTGCCTTAGTCGGGCAATCTCGGATTGAATTTTGGAGTCTGAACTCAAAGTTTCCACAAAGTCCTTCAACTTTGTTCCTACGTTTATTAGAAACCAATCTTCATAAGTAACATTGTTAAATTTTTAGAATATATTACATGATAAGGGGAACTGATGTATTCTAAAATTCATAAGATGAAAATCACCATACCTTGGGTCTCAGCCTTGACCTTAAGGGCCAACTTCACAGCAGCATCAAAAAATTCAGCCACTTTCACAAAATCCTCCTCGGTAAATCCCCTAGAAGTCAGAGCTGGGGTTCCTGGATCACAATTCACAGCATGGGAAGGGGCAAATTGACTTGAAATTATTGCTGCTACATGTATGTCACCCTATAATGGGAATAATTTTCTGTTCTATTTACTCATTTTAATTAGTGCTTTTAATTTCACAATATAAGAGTAATTAGTTA
Source organism: Nicotiana noctiflora (assembly GCA_032618575.1). Lineage (NCBI taxonomy): Eukaryota > Viridiplantae > Streptophyta > Magnoliopsida > Solanales > Solanaceae > Nicotiana > Nicotiana noctiflora. Next base: position 79,600 of record JASVEL010010895.1, read on the forward strand.
ATACTAAGATATAGCCAAAAGAATATTAAAAGGTTTCTGTTAATTCATGAGATGCCAAAAAGAAAATTTTCCAGTTATGTAAGCAATAATAAATAGGGAAAAATTAAGTTCTTTACCCATGCGAATGCCACCAGGCACCATGGCGGATACATCACCAGGCACAGTGTTTTTATTGGCTGCAATATGCACCGACTCTAAAAGCTTCTCAACCCTAGAACCATCAATACCCTGAAGAAGATTACCAAATGAACCATGTCAGCTGGTGACAAATCATAAATAGTGTAACGACAGGCACATATCAGGAGAGTTCTCCATTGGCATATTCGAGGCTGGTCAACTGTACTGAGGTCCCATGTTAGATATCAGGGTTGGACTTCCAAATTGAAATGTACAAAGTTGTCTATATTTGACCAGTATCTTTATTGAAGATTTCGCAAATATACACAGCTCTCAAAAAAAAAGTACCTACATTCTTTGATGTCTCTGTTGGCAAAAATATCCGCAATTTGAATTACAGGACAGTAAGCTCCAAAAAAGGGCCGACCCAGTTCAATACCCACTTCGTGGGTGTCTGGGGAAGGGAATACTCTAGGCAGCCTTCCCCCTGCTTTGCAGAGAGGCTGATTCGAACCCGCGACCTGACACACCACGGCAAGCAAGCTTACCGCTGAGCCAAGCCGGCCCTTCAACAGTAAGCTCCAAAAATCAGTGCAAAATGAACGAAGGTAAAAGATTATTTATGTACCTTATTTCTTAAATTTACCAAAACCAGATGATTCTCAGTCCCACCAGACACAAGATCATATCCGTTCGCCAGCAAACTCTGCGAAATATTGTGATGAGAAATAAAGACATGCAACAAAAGCATCAAATAACCTCCCTCTCCAGGAGAAATGATCATAAACTAAGCTATATGCGTAAGGACGTAGTACCTCAGCAAACTTGGAGCAATTGCTAAGAACTTGCTCCTGGTATGCCTTGTATTCCGGTGTCATGACCTAGATTACATACAAAGAGATGTTATACAAATTACGCCTTGTAAGGAAACCCTGTGAACATTGGAAACAAACGCATAAGACGAATTACTTACTTGTTTCAGAGCAACGGCTAAGCCAGAAATTGTGTGATTGTGGGGACCTCCTTGAAGTCCGGGAAAAACAGCTTGGTTGATTTTATCTTCATAGTCATACATCACCTGCAGAATTACGCTCGGACTATTACAATCTCATTACAGTTTATCTCGTATTCATCCAAAGCAAATGCGATATAAATCGCTATCATATTTCAACAATGGGATTTTTGTGCTTTTCGTCAAATCTTTGCACTAACTCCGATTTGATATTCTTAAAGGATAGAGATTAAGGGTTTGACCTTTGATCAATTTGAAAAAAGCCAATTTAATCAAGCACGGAGAGAAATTAAACCGATTTTTGAGACCTCACAAGTGTCTTATGCGCTTTGACCCATTCGGTATCCCCAGCTTAGCTCCTTAAAACACTTAAACCTTGCAAACTATTTATACCCTCCACAAACACTTAAAACCACCTTGTAGTGTAGTCCATTATGATGCAGCGGTTGCAGATGGTCTTTTGACAGTGTAGGGAACAAGGTAGTAGCGGGTTAATGGAGGTACATGAGTTTATGGTGTGTCAAAGGGGGTAGGTTTACGAGGTCAAAGGAGAATCTGCGGGTTGAGGCCAATAAAGTTTGGTGGAGCCCATTTTATTTTCTTAACACTGCATATTAATTAAATCTTACCTTATTAAAATAAAAAAAATAAAAAAGAGGTTGGTGGAACTCATTACATAAGCTAAAAGTTAATCTGCTGGACATGGTAACTAGAGAAGTAAACAAACAAGTTACAAGGACGGACCAACTACAAATTGTCAATTCCTAGATTTCAGTTCCAAAGAGAATCGATGCTAAGTTCTGCATGTTATTTAACTTCAGGTCAAACTCACTTCTTTTCCTTGTTTGTTTATCTCCTTCAGCCCTTTTCTGAAAAAGATCATTGCTCCACGTGGACCACGAAGTGACTTGTGAGTTGTGGTAGTAACAACATCTGCATACTCAAAAGGAGAAGGAATGACTCCAGCAGCAACCAAGCCACTGATATGTGCCATGTCCGCCAAGAGAACAGCTTTTTGCTTGTCACATACCTGTCAATCACTCAAAATAGAGCTATCTCAAAAGAGTGGAAAATATAGTAGTGGGAACAGGCACCAAAAGGTTTATTAGCTTACCTTGCGGATACGTGCATAATCATATAAGCGAGCATAAGCACTTGCACCAGCAACAATTAACTTTGGTCGAAAGAGTACTGCACTTTTCTCCAGCTGGGGAAATGGAAATTAAACAAGAGTGAGTTGAAGAAAATAACAAGACTAAAAGCCCGGGGGAAGACAAAAAGAGGGAAAGGAATCCAGGTAGCAGCTTAGATTTGTAAACACTAACACATGATCCTTTTTCCCAGACAAGACTAGCATAAACATTTGTGGTATGAAGGCACCTGTTCCTACAGTATTCCTAGCTCAACAGCTTACACTTTCGAGCCGAAACAGCAAGAACTTACCTACCTCATTTCCACAATATTGTTTATTGAACATGCTTAGAAGCTATAATAGAGTCTGCACCATGTGGACAGTGACATTGCAAAACATGGCTAAGTATATGAAGTAGGAACAATTTAAACCAAAAGTGATGTTCTATTGTTTGCAAATTCTACGATGTTGCAACCAAGATATCAGTGCATGTAGCCTATTACACAGGAATGACAAAAGATATTTTTGGCTTTTTTATAATTTATGAGTCGATGACTACTGAAACTAGTAATTCATAAGTAGCCAAAAAGGTGCAGCGAGACACAGGAAAAAGAATTGCTTGTAATCTGAATCATTGCCAATTAAAGAGACAAGTAACAGGTTACCTGATCATAGTCAATAAAACCTGTGCTCTCATCCAATCTGTATGGCATGGTCTCGAAAAAGATAGACACAGCAGAAATTTTCTTTGTGTCAGTCTGCATAGCATGAACAGAAATAAGGACATTTCAGGGAAATATAGATGACAGCGAAATACTCAGAGATACTAATTCAAGAGAACAGAACCTGATAACCAACAAAAAAAGAACCTGATAACCATGTGAGAGATGTCCACCATGAGGAAGATCGAGTGCCATAATTCTCTCATGAGGCTTTAGTAAAGCGGTGTACACTTGAAAGTTTGAAGGCGATCCAGACAACGACTGAACGTTGACTGCAGCAAAATTCATTAATATTAGCATAAAAACTATTATCAAAAGCCTATAGATCAAGAATAGAGCCATAATAAGTTCTGTTCACATCTAGTGATCCACACGATGTAATTACCTCCCCATTTGGTAGGATCCAAGTTAAACACTTCTAATGCACGTTTTTGACACAAGCTCTCTGCCATGTCAATGTACCTGTGTAGGACAATAAACATGCTTGGTAACTCTTCCCAAAGATATTCAGTTAGCAACGATGATAGCCAGAATGAGCAGAACTTGCTGATCAGCCAGAAAGCAAGTTTATCAATGTCACAGCAGCTTAGATTACTTCAACACAATCAGAGAATGAAAACAATTTGAACATACTCATTTCCTCCATAATATCTAGCACCAGGATACCCTTCACTGTACTTGTTGGTCATTACTGATCCAACTGCTTGCATCACAGACAATGACGTAAAATTCTCTGAAGGGATAAGCTCAAGGCCCTACAAATTCATTGATCATACATATAAGAAAACAAACATTTAACATAACAGGTACTTGCAAAAAGTACTCTATTTATTCCAATTTATATCACATATTTTCCCCTTTTTGAGACTTAACAAATCTTAGATACAGTCCTATTCTATACAACTTTCAAAATCAAATTCATTACGCTAATCAACTTTTAAAATTTAATTTCATGTTTTCTCCACTAAACTAATTTTTAAGTACTAATTTAAGATTTTCCTCCATAGGAGTATCACTAACTATTACGAACCTTCCATTGCCTAGCTTTCTCGTGCTCAATGATGTCGGCGATCTCAGGATCGATATCCTCAAGTGGCGCATTCAGCTGCTTTATCCACTGATAACCAAATAACCATGAGCAGACATTAAAAGCACAACATATTTATTGAAGAGACAAATTGTTACTAGCATTGGAAAGTGACATAAATCAAAGATCCATAACAACAACAAAGCGTTTGAAAATGAAAAGGCGGATATGTATTATAATTCGATTTACTAACCGTAACACGCGGATCCTCCCTTTCACGAATTTCTTGATTAGGCAAAGACGACTGTTGTTGGAAAAAAAAAAATAATAGCCAAATGAATATCACCAGCTTTAGAAATCAATAACAAAATATTAATGGATATATATACTCCACCATGTAATAGAGAGAAGAGCCATTGGAGAGACGACGAAGAAGCTTAACGGAGGAACCATAAGAGAGTTTACGAAGAGCCATAGCCATTGCCATTTTTTGACTCTGTAATTTGGCCCTTTGCGCTCTATGGGAGATGCGAGCTTTTTCGTTTTGGTTTTTGGGTTGGTGTTTTAGGCCCCTGCCTGGGGAATTTGTGTGGGGGGGAGGGGGTTATGTGGGTAGTTGAAGATCGTGACACTTTCTAGTGATTTGGTGAATGTGCTTTGCTTTTTGAACAAAGGTGGCACTTCAATTTTTGGTTGTTGTAATAATGACACTAAAGTTCAAAAATTATTGTTTCTAAATGTAGGAATCTTTTCTATTAAATATAAATATAAAATAAAAACTGAGAAATGGAACAGAGTTGTTCTCAGCAGAACGTCAGTAGTTAATCATCTCAAGGTGCATGGAAGTTGGTGAACTGATCCAATCGTCATTGGAAATAATATTTCATGAGGAAAAAAACATGGAAGAAAATAAAATAAAGAGGCGAGCCTTCATATATTTCTTTTTTCTTTTTCTGCTATATTTTTTTAGGCAAAATATATAGTTTACTCATTGATCTTGTATCAAAATCACTTTCATACATTATCATAGAAATAATATTACACACTCAAACCTTCAAAAGTGTGTCAATAACAGACCACTTTTGACCAATCCAAGAAATAATCTGTGTTGTATAATAATATGCGCGTCTCTAAATTAAAAAGACCGCTTTAATCACCCAACCATTTTATAGATCCAACCCGCTCAAATAAAAAAATCCAACGTTCAGTGCATCACCTTCCTCACCACATTCTCCACCATTGCAATCTCTTCTTTTTTGTAAAAAAAAAGTTATACTACCATAGTTAGCACAAAAACACTAGTTTCAACCAGCGGCGGAGGCAGGATATATATTAAGGGTGTTCAAAAAAAATTGGATTGCAGCTCACGGGTATCGAATCTGTAATTTTATGCTCATTTTGAACACCCTTGACCACTAAGCCAAACATTTGCCTTGTGTCAAGGGTGTTCAAAACTTAATATATAGATATCAAAAATAAATTTTACCTTATATATACAGTGTAATTTTTCGGCGAAGGGTGTTCGGGTGAACATCCTTGCGCCCCCTTGCCTCCGCCCCTGGTTCCAACACCCAAATATATACACACAAACAACACATCTAAAGAATTTTACTCGTTGAAATTTTACTTGAAACTCCATCTCCGACCATCCTTTCTTTTCCGCCATTATCGTTTCCTTTTCACAAAACTCAATAATGACGAGTCAAAGAAAATAATGAAAAAGGAAAATTTTCAGATCTTTATTTGGCACAATTGAAAATATCATAGGTCACTTTGTCAACAAAAATCCAAAACAGAAAATAAAAAACGTAACTTCTTTTGCAATTCTGCTCTTCTCACTAACACAATTGCCACTAAGAATCTTTCGGAGAAATTTTGAATTTTCAGTGTAATGACTCGACCGGTCGTTTTGAGCCCTAGCGCGTCGTTCAACAGTCTGAGGCAATGAACGGCTTCAACTCACGTATTACGACTTGTACGTGCAGTCAGAATTAAATATCGGGAAGTTCGGAATGGATTTGGAAAGAGAATTCTCATTTCGGAAGCTTAAAGTTGAAAGAATTAACTAAGATGGGATTTTTGAGTAAACGACCTCAAAAGCAGGATCTATAGGTTCCAGCAGATTCGTATGATAATTTCAAACTTGGGTGTTTGTCCGGTTCGGGCTTTGGATAACCCGGGAGTATTTTGGCGCCTATTGTGAAAGTTAGCATTTTAGAAGAAATTTCATAAGTTTGGCTTGAAGTGCATGTCAGTGTTATCGATGTCTGTTTGAGATCTTGAGTGTGTGAATAGCTCTGCATGGTGATTCTGGAGTTGGGAGTGTGATCGAAAGTGAAATCGGAGGCGCGTAGGTCATTTTGGAGCCATTTGGCTAAAGATAGAAATTTGATGGTTTTGAGAAGTTTGACCGGAAGTGAACATTTTGATATCGGGGTCGAAATCCAATTCCAAAAGTTGGAGTAGGTCCATAATATCTAATATGACTTGTGCGCAAAATTTAAGGTCAATCGGACGTGATTTGATATGTTTAAGCATTGAAAGACGAAGTTGGAAATTCTAAAGTTCATAAAGCTTGGATTGGAGGTTGATTCATGATTTTAGCATTATTCGATATGATTTGAGGCCTCAAGCAAGTCCGTAGCATATTTTGGGATTGGTTGGTAGGTTTGGTCGAGGTCCCGGAGGCCTCGGGTGGATTCCGGGTGCTTAACAGATTACAAATGGAAATTTTGGAAAGTTGAGGCTTACTGGTTGCTATCATAATCGCGTCTGCGGTTTTGGATCGCAAATGCGGTACCACAAATGCGGCAATTCAACCGCATGAGCGGTTTTGGGCTAGAAGAGGAATGTGATCACCCGACCTGTCGTCTCGTGAGTTACCACCCCTTTTTTCCTACTACCTATTTTGTTATGTTTAATTATCAATGTCTTGTGTGGACGAGTTGACTTGGAGTGGTTTTGATAAGAAATAAGACACTTAGTCTCTTTAAGTAAGGTTTATTTTGGAAAAGTTAACCGGACGTTGACTTATGTGTTAGAGGGCTCGAATTTGAATTTCGATAATTCGGTTAGCTTCGGGGGATGATTTGTTACTTAGGAGTGTGATCAGAAGTAATTTTAGAGGTCCGGTATAAAATTAGGCATGAATGGGTGAAGTTAGTATTTTGGCGATTTCCGGTTGATAGGTGAGATTTTGATCTGGGAGTAGGAATGGAATTCCCAGAGTTGCTATAGCTCCGTTAAGTGATTTGAGATGCATGTGCAAAATTTCAGCTCATTCGAACGTGGTTTGGTTGGGTTTTCGATCGAATGCATGTTTTAGAAGTTTTAAAAAAACTTAAGCTTGAATTCGACATAATTCGATGATTTTAGTGTTAGTTGAGGTATTTTGATGATTGGAGAAAGTTTGGATGATGTTCTAAGATATGTTGGTGCGTTTGGTTAAGGTTCCGGGGGCCTCAGGGTGATTTCGGATGACTAACGAGAATTTTTGAAGTTGGAAAATGCTGCAGTCAGTGCAGAGCAATTTTGCTCTATGAGATCGCATAGATGGTGTTGCGATCGCATTGGGTTAGCTATAGTGCCCTGGAATTTTGTTCTACGCGATCACATAGACGTGTGATGTTTTACCCTCCCCGAGATTTTTTATATTTTAACGTAAAATATTTAGTTAGGCCTAATCTGAGCTATCTCAGATAATTTTTATTCTTTTACTTTATTTTTACGATAAAATAAAAAATTACAAAAAAAAATAGTTTTATTAATGTTTTGTAGTCATTTTAAACTTGAATACAAAATAGTACTTTATATTTTTATCTTTATATAAAAAGCGAAAACTACAAAAAAAAAATTTATTAATGTTCTGTAGTTATTTTTTGAAAAATATAAAAAAAATAATACTTTATATTTTTATCTTTATATAAAAACAAAAATTACAAAAAAATAGTTTCATTAATATTTTGTAGTTACTTTAATCTTGAAAAAATATAAAAATAGTTTTGTTTTAATTGTTAGTCTTGTTTTTATAGTTATTTTGCTTATGTAGGATTAATTAAATAAAATCACGTTTTCATTCTCGGTTCCGGACAAAGAATAATATTTGGGTTTAAACGACTCATTTTTAAGCATAATGTTCAAACATAGCCCATAACTATCCAACCACTTTTTTATCTACCCCAACCACTCCTTACCTACCCCCAACCACTTTCCTACCTACCAACCTCTCCTCACCTACCTCAATCACTGCCCTATACTTCGACAAGAACACACATATTATTTAAAGGAGAGAAAACAATCTGAAAAGAGGGGGGTTAAAAATGAGAGGTCGATATATAGGTTGAGAACAAAAAATTATGGAAGAGGAACGAGAGGAAAGGTCTGTATATACTCTGTATACACTGAATATATAGTAGATATGCACTGAAAAAAGAAGAAACATTTCATACCTCCCATTCTGCAAGGGAAGTTAAAAAAAGGGTGAGAGGGAGTGATCTGGGGATGTTTTAGAGAGAGTACATAAAAAAATGGGGCATGGGAGATAAGGTATACACTGGATATACATTCCGTATATATAGGATATACAGGGGCAGTGAGGGACGACCCTATTTACGGTTCTTATTTTTCTCCATTCTAAAAAAAATAGTCCCCCTCCTCTCCTAATACCCAGAAAAAATAGTCCAAAATTTGCTCAAAAAATAGCCGAAAACAACCTCGAAATCAACCGATATTCAGCTGTTCCGAGGTAGAAGTTCATCGTCGAGGTTTTGTCGCAGTTCCAACGCATTAGACGTTAATCACAAGTAGGTCATATCTACCCCATGTGCATCATATTTTCCTTTGGTAATATGTATATGGGATGTTGAAATACAATGCTAGTTCATGCTTTGTTGAATTTGTCATTGTGTACAAATAATTGAATTAATTGTTCCATATTTTGTATGAATTTCATTTTTGCGCAGCCTCATTAAATCACAATGCTTTGCACTTTCTTCTAGTTTCTTCGTTAATTGGATGGTCCATATAGTTTACAAAAAATATGCTTCTATTAAAAGACTCAGAATTAAAATGTAGTAATCCTTAAATAAGGATTAATTAACTAGGTTTTTTTGTTTATTATTAGAGACAAAAAATCAAAAAAAAAAATCAAAATCGTAGTTCACTTTAGGACGATCTTTTTAAAATAAATGAGATGAGCCTCGCCATATAAAATGCAAAATACATGGCCCTCATAAATGTATATGTTAAAAATGCTTAGACTTCGGGATGTGCCGTGTCACGACCCCAAATTCGGTCGTGATGGCGCCCAGCACATTGCTAAGCCAGCCTGACCAATCAATAACAAGAACGGAGCTAGAAGCTCGTTCTATCCCATTTAAGCATATCAAAATATGAAACAACAATGATACATATACCAACAGCGGGGAACCAAGTCCCAAAATATACCAACTCCCATAGACCGAAGGGTCAAGAGTCATGAGCCTCTACTGAACATGAGTGTATAAAGGTTTACAAGATACCAAGTGTGGAAAGAAAAGTCAATACAAAATCAAGAGACAATAAGAAGGAATATCGGGTCCTGCGAACTCTGCAGCTACCTCGAATATCCACAAATGTCGCCTCGCACAGCTACTGGATCACTGATGGGAGGTACCTGGATCTGCACACAAGGT